>CAUYTI010020197.1:0-14073 GCA_963575145.1 Galago senegalensis | reverse complement strand
TTGGGTGCATAGATATTGAGAATTGAGATCTCATCATACTGAGTATTGCCCTTAACAAATATAAAGTGGCCATCTTTATCTTTGGTTACTTTTGTTGGTTTAAAACCTATTGTATCTGCGAATAATATTGCAACACCTGCTTTTTTTCTGCTTTCCATTAGCCTAGAATATAGATAACCATCTCTTCACCCTGAGTTTATATTTGTCTTTTAAGGTAAGATGAGTTCTTGTATCTAACTGTAGTCTGGTCTGAGTTTCTGTATCCAATCAGCCAATCTGTGCCTCTTTAGAGGACAATTTAAGCCATTCACATTGATAGAAATTATTGATAAGCCTGATGAAATTTTGGGCATTGAGTTGCTCGAAAGTCCGGTAATCCTTTTACCATTGTGGAAGTTGGAATTTGATCAAAAGTTTCTGAGTGAGATTACTTTTGTGGTGGAGGATTGCCCTGGTCCTTATCGGGATAGATTTGCGAATTTCCTGGAGAGCTGGTTTAATTATGGCAAATTTCTTCAACATTTGAATGTCGTTAAAGTATTTAATTTCTCCATCATAGATAAAACTCAGTTTAGCCGGGTACAGGATCCTGGGTTGAAAGTTATTTTGTTTTAGGAGACTAAAAGTTGATGACCATCCTCATCTAGCCTGAAAGATTTCAGCCAAGAGATTTGCAGTCATCCTAATACTCTTTCCCTTGTAAGTTATAGTTTTCTTATGTTTGACTGCTTTCAGAATTTTCTCTTTCATATTAACTTTCGTAAAGTTAATTATGATGTGTCTGGGGGATGTCTTGTTCAGGTTGAGTCGTGCTGGGGTTCTGAAACTATCTGCTCTCTGAATTTCAGAATCTCTTGGCATGTCTGGAAAGTTCTCTTTCATAATTTCATGAAGAAGAGCCTCTGTATTTTGTGAAGCAACTTCATTGCCTTGAGGGATTCCTATAAGGCAAATATTAGTTTTCTTTGAGTCATCCGAGTGCTCTCTGAGCATAAGATCCATTTTTAATTGCCATTTCTTTTGGTCTTTGTGCTCCTGGGTTTCTTCAAAAGCTTTGTCTTCAATGTCAGAGATCCTTTCTACTGTGTGTTGCACTCTGTTATGGAGGGATTCCGTGGTATCTTTCAGATCCTTTAGGGCTGCAACCTATTGCCTCATTTTTTCAAACTCTTTGGTCATTTTATCTTTGAAATTTTTGAATTCTTGAAACATCTTTTGAATTATTTCTTTTTTTTTTTGAGACAGAGCCTCAAGCTATCCTCCTGGATAGAGTGCCATGGCATCATGCTCACAGCAACCTCCAACTCCTGGGCTCAAGCAAGTTTCCTGCCTCTGCCTCCCAAGCAGCTGGGACCACAGGCGCCCGCCACAATGCCCGGCCATTTCTTGTTTGCAGCCATCATTGTTGTTTGGCAGGCCCCGGCTGGGGATTCAAACCTGCCACCTTAGGTGTACGTGGCTGGCGCCTTAGCTGCTTGAGCCACAGGCGCCAAGCCTTGAATTATTTCTTGAGATATCTTTTGAATAATTTCTTGAAATTATAATTGCCTCTTTTCTTTCATTCTGTAAATCTCATTTGCTATCCAAATTCTGAACTCAATTTCTGACATCTCAGCCATTTGCTTGTGGGTGGGATCTTCAAATGCTTCTGCACCATCATTCTTTGGGGGACTTAATCTATTCTGGTTGTTCTAGTTACCAGAGTTTTTCTGCTGATTCTGCCCCATGGTGAGTTTGCACCATTTGGAGCCTATCTCCAAACCCTTCAGCCTGTGGCTGCCACTGGCAAAGACCCAAGTGGCAGGCACTGGAGGGGGATGTGCTGGTCAAACAGTCTTCAGAGTGCCTCACTCAGGTGCCCAGGGCATTGTGGCCAAGTGATAGCCACTACAGGGGGACGCGTGGGTCGAACAGTCTTCAGGACGCCCAGCTCAAGTGCCCAAGGATCTGTGGCCAAGTGACAGCAGCTGCAGGCGGATGCATGGGTCAAACAGTCCTCAGGATGCCCCACTTGGGTGTCTGGGGGGTGATGGCAGCCGACGGGACATGTGGGTCAAACAGTGCTGGTAGCACCCCCTCAGGTTTCCTGGGGCAGCTGCCAATCAGCAGCAGTCATGCAGGTCAAGCAGTTCTGGGTGTGCCCTGCTTAGATACTCAGGGGTGGTGACCGAGCGGGGCAAACAGTCTTAGGGGTGTCCCACTCGGGAATCTGGGGGCTGTGGCCAAGTGGCAGCAGCCGTGCGGGTTGAACAGTCCTCCACCACTCAGGTGCCTGGGAGTAGCCACAAGGCGGCAGGTGCAGGGAGTGCACAGCTCAAAGAGTCCTGGTGTGCCCCGCTCAGGTCTCCAGGAGGCAGCAGCCAAGCAGTGGTAGCTGCTGGGGACACACAGGTTGAATAGTCCTCAGAGCGCCCAGCTCGGGTGCCCAGGGGGCTGTGGCCAAGCGGTGGCAGCCTAGGGGTAGCAGCAGCTGCTGCAGGGGGACTCACTGGTCAAACAGTCCTCAGGGAGTCCCACTTGGGTGCCTGGGGAGCAGTGGCTGAGCAGCAGCAGCCGCAGGCAACATGTGGTGGAACAATGCTGGGAGCCGCACAGGTCAAACAGTCCTGGGTGCTCCCTGCACAGGTGCCCAGGGGTGGTGACCGAGTAGATCAGTCAGGGGTGCCTCCGTCAGATGTCTGGGGGCAGTGGGTAGGCAGGGGACACACGGGTAAAATCATCCTGGGCGCACCTTGCTAAGGTGCCCTGGAGCAGCTGCAAGTGGCAGCAGCTGCAGCTCAAATAGTCCGCCGTGTGCTCCTATTGGGTACCCAGGGCAGCAACCAAGTAGCAGCAGCCGTGGGGGTAGAGCAGTCCTCCGCCACTCAAGTGCCAATGAGCGACCTGGAAGTGGTAGCTGCGTGGGGGTGGGTGGGTCAAAGAGTCCTGGGGCGCCCCACTTGGGTGCTCAGAGGGTTGAAGCCAAATGGGAACACACAGCTCCAGCAGTTCTCTGGCTGCAGGGCCAGGATAGGGTGCTTGGTCCTGTGGGTGAGGGGATGCTACTCTTGGACCTCCTCTCACTGTCTCTGCAGGCAAGGGGGTAAGGGTGGACTGGGAATTCAAAATGATCGTGCAGCATTAGTTCAATTTTTCTGCCTAGCTAGAGCGTATTTAGAGTCTCAACAAGGTCCCTCTAGAGGAGTAGACCCCTCTTTCTGTAGCTCTCATACATGGGGTGAGACAATAAGTCCTCAGTTCACCACTTGACTGTACGAAACTCACAGGAGCAGACAAAGAGAAGAAAATGCACTTTTCTTGGGGGTGGGGTCAGATATCCTTCCTTTGGGATGTATTATGTACCTGTAGGTTGCTTTCTAGGAGATGCAACTTGCCTGAGCAGAGATGTCCTGCAGATGTCTTTCTTCTCTCTCAGCTGGGCTTCTAGTCTTCAACTTTGTTGGTTTTTTTTTCTGGACTTTATCCTTCCCTCTGGATGGGAACTTCTGTCGGAAGCTGGTACCTGTTGGCCATCTTGCTCCCCCACCCAATTCATTGAATTCTTGATCCAACTTTTGAATTACTCCTTGAACTTCTAGTTCCAATTTTACTTCCATTTTGTTAGTCTTATTTGCTATCCAAATTCTGAACTCAATTTCTGACATTTCAACCATTTGTTTATGAATTGGATCTTCTGTTGCATCTCCTTTGTCATACCTTGGGGAAGTTGATCTACTCTGGTTATTCATGTTGCCTGAGTTTTTCTACTGATTCCACCCTATGGTTATTTTTCACTGTTTGTTTAGAGAGGCTGGTAGAAAAGACTCCTGAAGATGTAGTTAACTATTCCTTTACCAGAGTGCTGGAACTGGTGATTGTGGCTTTTCCCCTACAACTTTACCAGCTTTACTATAGCCTGAGACTTTGGGGACCCTCTTGATATGATGGGGCTAGGTGGGTTTGTCTTGTATTTAGCTAGACTCTGAACAATCCTAGTGGATCAGTGACTTTGGGTTAAAATCTCAGCTGTGGAGGAATACAAGCAATTAAGAAAGAGATCCTGCCCCCCACCCCCACTGGCAATAACTGGAAGAGGAAAATCATACCCACCCTCTACAACACAACCAGGGTATAACCTTGGGGGAGTCCCTGTGTGATTGGCCTGGATCAAGAGTTCCAAACCAATTTTCCCAGTCAGCACAAATACAGATCAAGTGGGAAGGTTCAAAAGGTCTCTAGTAACTGGAAAGCAGGGCTCCACTGACAGCTCAAATGTGACTTGCTCCAGGGGTGCAAGGAGTCAGAAAGTCCCTCCCAGGAAAAGAATTATTCTGGGGGGGCTGGACTTCTTTTCCAACTTTGCATCACCTTCACCCCCAGTCACTGGTTATCCTGCAGGGCTACACCTCAGCTCTCTCTAATACTCAAGTACACTAGGTATTTGCACCTACGTCAAAGAGGAGATAATGCCCCTCTGACTGGGCCATCTCACTGTGTGACCTGCAGGCAGGAGGAGTTCAGGTCTCATTCCCTCCAGTGACCATTGGAAACTGGGGAGTGTTCTACCTGCATCCGTGCCCAGCCATAGGTTACTATGGAGGAGTGTGGTTCTCTCCCTCAGAGACCAGCTTCTGCCTTGGCCACACTTCACTTCTGGACCCCTGCAGGTCAAGTCAGGCTCCCCCCTACATTCCACAGGATTGGGGAGGTTTCTCTCCCAAATTTGACATCAGTGGGAGGGACCATGGAACTGCCACCACTGTCAGGGGTGGCACTGCCATGGGCAGAAGTGGTGTCCTAGGTCTGGGGTACTGGTGCGTAGGTTGCAGGAACTGGGTGGGGAGCCAGAGGGAAGAACTACCTACAGCAGGCTGCAGGTAGCAGGAGCCAGGCTGAGAGAAGGAGGGCAGAGTCTCTGGCCTGGGCTGCCAGTGGCAGGAGCTTGGAGAGGAGCCAAGCTTCCTGTTGCAGACTGCACTGGTCATAGGACCTGGGCAGGGCACCCACCGGAGAGCTGGGGAGCTGGTGGGTGGTGCTCAGTGGGTAGCAGAAGCTGGTGGGGTGCTGGTGGGGCCTACTGTGGTCTCCAGTGATCAGTAGCATGAGTCCAGCACTATGCTCTTCCCAACATGGGGCATGTCTCTCTCCTCTTGTGACTCCCCACCTCTATTATAGTTATAGTTTTAGCACAACTGCCACACAGCTCATGAGATGCCCCCCCCAGCAAAAATCTGCCAAAAACTCCAGATTTTGCTGGAGGCAGTCTTCCTAACTGCCAGGAGAGGTGGGAGGAGTGGATTGTGAGTTCATGAAGGTAGGGAGAATATTAGATCAACTTTTGACCCAGTCAAGAGACTGCCTGGGGTTGTAGTGGTATCTCTTTGTGAAGGGAGTCCCAGACCTCAGTCCTTCTCTCCCTTTTAGTGAAGCAAAAGTCCTCTGTTCTCTACTCACTTCAAGCCACTCTCATGGGGGCAGGGGGGAGGTGAAGGATTCCCATCCTCTTTGGGACGGGTTTTACCTGAAATTTGTTTCCTTGGAGTTCCAGCTTGCACCAGCAGGGGTGGTGTGGACCTATTGATCCTCTCCCTAAGCTCAGCTTCCCATCTTCCACTTTTGGGGGTTGTTTCTGGCCATTATTTCTTCGTCTGGATGGGAGCCTCTGCTAAAAGGTGGCTTCAGTCAGCCATTTTGCCTCTTCCCCTGACAGCCATTTTTTTGAGACTTTATATATACATATATATAAAGACTTTATATATACATATATATACACACACCCATATACACATACATCTTATTACATCATCACATTAATTTTATTTTAGTGAATAATTATATGAAAGTTGACATATTTAAAAGCCTGTTGTATTAAAAAAAAAAAAGAGCTATGAGATACCT
Organism: Galago senegalensis; assembly: GCA_963575145.1. Classification (NCBI taxonomy): domain Eukaryota; kingdom Metazoa; phylum Chordata; class Mammalia; order Primates; family Galagidae; genus Galago; species Galago senegalensis. The sequence continues at coordinate 8,196 of CAUYTI010020197.1, read as the reverse complement.
AAAAGACGTGGTCTTTCACATACTTCCCCCAACAGCACATGGATGTTACCACTTACAAACAAAACCATGTTCCTCTGAACAATTCAAATAATATTAATTAATATTTTTTAAAGATAATTTAATTGACTGTTCCTGGTTGTTAAGAATTACTGGTACTGGTTAAGAATAATGTAAAACATGGCACACCTCTTGGGTGAGGGGCACAACTACAAAAAGGACCTTACCTAACAAACACAAATGTTATAACCTAATCATTTGTACCCTCATAACAATCTAAAATAAATTAAAATAAAGAAGAAAAAGAAGTCTCACCTCCTATCAAGACCAAAAAGAAAAAAAAAAACAAGAAAAAGAATAATGTAGACTCAATCAGGTTTGGAAGCTTTTTCAAACAGCTCTGCCAACACAATCTTGACTACTGAAGCTTCTCCCCTTCTCCAGCACAACAACTAGCATTGACCTTTAGGAACAAAAACTAAAACTAAATAACAGGTTTGATGCACAAAGAGAGCTCAGGATGAAGTAAAACAAAGCAAAGAGAGAAACAAAACTAACTGTACTAGGAAGTGGAATTTTCTAGTCCATGATTTTGGTCAAGTGGTTTAAGGAAGATTTATAAAATAATTAAACAAAATATCAACATCCCCACATGATCTGAATGAAGAGAAGATCTCCAGATGCTGCCAATTATGGCATCTATTTCAAAGTATTAATGTAATGCACATACAAGACTTTAGAAAGCCAGATTATCAAGTGAGTAAGCACATTAAATGGACAAAGATTTCCATATGGTGCATGGACAAAATTGGACTTTAGAAACCGTATAGCCTGCATGTCTTGAATCCAAAATGAAACCTTACTGTTCCAAGACAGTGCTTTTCTACCACCCACAGAAAATTAGATGTCTTTTCATTCTAGTGGTGTTTATTCTGCTTAAATAAATTGAAGTTCTCAAGCACAGATTAATTTGACAAAAATAAGCTTTGATGAATAATGTGAAGTGGAGAAAGGAAAATAAGATGAAAGAAGAGAGGAGAGTTCAAAGAAGCATTTTATCATTTATGAAAGTCTAGGTAAAGGCAGCTCTGTTGACATACACAAGCACACACAAATATGAAACAATAGCAAAGAACATATGATTCTTTCTTGCCCTTTCTCTTCATCTTTCCTCTATCAAAATAGGATTATTCACATTGAGAGAAAAGGTTTATTCAGGTCAACTAGTCATTTGTATACTATACTTAGGAACCCAAAGAGGAAGATAAGAAAAAAATAATTTTCTAAATGAGTAACTCCACGAGGAATGCTATCTTGTACACACAAGATATATGTGTGTTTCAAGGTGCCATCTTCAAAAGTGTTGAGGGTTCATATAGAGCTAAGCAAGCTCTGTATCCTCTTCCTTCTACTGACAAAGGGAAAGAGTGGTAACTTAACAAAGGAGGTATTCTGCTGATGCTTGAGAAATCTAAAGGAGATTGACTTCTGTCTCTGGGAAAAAAAGAGGGCGTAGATTATTTTTCTTATTTTGTGTCAGTATGTCTTGGAGGAAACACTTAGGATAGCATTCATATATTTAATTGGTCGAAACAGAACATCTGTGGTTGCCTGTCATATTTTGTCATATAGATCACAATAAATTACTCAGAAGCATCACCCCAGTAAGGGTTTATCTGTGGATACATTCATATTCTGACATATTTTCTTGGAAGTCACTAAACCTACATATATACATAAGAGGTACATGCTTAGAATTGCATAAGAGTTAACACCTAGTTTTGTAGATAATAATTTTTAAAAAGAGTAATAATAATAGGTTATGTTTCCAAAGGGCTTACTTTACGTCAAGCATCATTTAAAATATGTTAAATGTGTTCCTTCATTTAGCCTTTAAAGCCATCCTTTAGGACATCCATTATCTTTCCTAAAGGATATAGAGTGATTAGTAATTTGCCTACTTTGAAGCAGCCAGTACCTGGGCAGAGCCAGAGTTTGAACTTATGACCTTCTATTTCCCATGCACGTAGGCTGAATCATTATGTAGTATAATTTTTCAGTACACATTGAGCAGGTTATCTCACATGGCTCTCTAAAAGACATCGTATTTTTGTAGTTTGTTATGGGAGAATTTTTTGCTGTGGAAATTTTTCTGTCTCAGTAAGACCGTAAGCCATATTTAAGTCTAAGAAGATCCAACAAAGTGATTGATTTTGAAGAATAATTTGAGGACAGGAAGCAGTACTATCTTCAAGTAACAGGAGAAAAAGCTGTTCCCTTTGAGTGAAGATCGTGGAGGTAATAAAATCAGAATTCTCATATGGACAGAAAGTCAGTGAAGAGAAGCATCAGACAACTATTTGACAAAATACAATCTTTCAAAATGATAACAAAACCAATGTTATATTTTCTTCTATGGCATCTAAGTTACATATGCCTATGTAGAAATTACTGTATATGTTCTGGTAAGAGTTTCCTTAGGTTTATATAAAGAGTCCATATGTTCAGATATGATTAATATGTTTTATGCCTTATACCTGAAAATGATGCTGGTCTGTCTTTTTTATTAAATCATAAACACATAGATCATGTATACATTAATGCATTTATGGGGTACAATGTGTTGATTTCATATAGAATTAGGAATGCTTACATCAGAAAATGGTACCATTTATGTTGCTATGTAGGGTCAATATTGGTGTATCCTAAGGTTAACGTTAACAGGTAGAATTTCTTTTTAGATATACATAGAATACACATACAGGCACAAAGGTGTGTGTCTGTATTTCTCAGGACACTATCTTTTTGTAAATGGAATCAATAGATATGTTTGTTATATCTATTTATATCCATATATGTTGCTGATATATTTATGATGTGTCTATATCTTGCCTCAAGATTATGTTAATTTAATCTTCCCTTTTGGCTCTAGTCCTTTCACAGTGCATGCATTTGCATGCAGAATCTTTCAGCCTCCATCAAAGCTCCCAAATTATAATGTTAACCAGATATCAGTGTCTCTTGACAGTGTCTGCTTTTGCAGATGAAGAGCTTAGCTCGGAATAGCAGTAATTTGCTAGTTCCCTGTGACTGGCTCACAAATAGAAAGAACATTTGGCAGGGATGAAGGGGAGTGAGCAGGAGTAAATGCTGCTGTGGAGAAAGCCTGGAGAGGGAAAAGCCCTTCCTCCACTACAGGACTCATGATCTGAGGAAGTAGTCATTAAACTGCATGCACTCACGTATCTGAGCACCATGATCCTTCCTGGAAAGAGCATCTGCTTTTCTGTTTTTTTTTTAAGAGCATGAGTTCACAGATAATCTCTATGTATCCCTATGGTAAGGAATGCTGGGCATATGGCTGCATTCCATCAAGTAGGCAGAAGAGATGCCAGCAGAATCTGGACTGTTGCCTATGTCATCTGAGGAATCGCTGGTATAATGGGAAGAAATTGAAATAGTAAAGTCTAACATTCTACAGTATGAATCAAGAGAAAAAAACGCAACTCTCTCAAGTCCCAGAATTACTCTTTGGATATTTGTTAACTACAAAGGTGAAAGTAATAAAACTCTGTGTTTTTGTTTTACTACGAATTCTAAATACTTGAATGCCTCACCTACTTTATTGTTACTATGTTATTTAATATTATTTTAATTCCTTATAATAATCTTGTACTTTAGATATAATTTCTCCATATTATGGATAAGTTAATTGGGACCCAGAGTGATCAAATTATTTGCACAACATCATAGAGTTATTGAAGAAGGAGGGGTGGGATCCTGACCCAAAAGTCAGTTGCCAAAACCCATACTCCTTTATGATGTCTTGTTATTTCATTGCAGTAAAGCCCAGGCTTTTATCACCTGGGCTTGTTGCTTGATCTTCCTACTAAGACATCTCTGTGCATTTATTTCACCCAATACACTGCATGACTATACTTTTGAAAAATGCTTTTCCTTTTAGAGTGAACATTTACCACACATTCTAAATAAATAATCTGTCCTTATTTAAGCAATATATATAACTAATGTTAGCTCTTCAATTTTGAACTATGTAAGGCTATAGCTAACTTTGTTTTTATTATTTCAGAAACTAAAACTATAGGAGAGAATCAGTCATTTTTTATATGTTAACTCATATTTTGAAATAACTTATATTATAGCTGGGCACTGTGGCAGGCACCTGTAGTCTAAGCTACTTGGGAGGCTGAGGCAAGAGAATCACCTAAGCCCAGGAGTTTGAAGTTGCTGTGAGCTGTGACACCACAGTACTCTACCAAGTACTCTGACATAGTGAGACTTTGTCAGAAAGAAAGAAAAGAAAGAAAGAAAGAAAGAAAATAAGAGAAAGAAAGAATGAACTTGTATTATATGGGCACAATTTATACTCCATCATCAATGTAGCTGTCTGTTAACCAACCATAATAGAGAAGGGACATTGTTAGAAAAAAAAAAAGAAAAGAAAAGAAAAGAAAAGAGAAGAGAAGAAAAGAAAAGATCCAGCACTGATACTATGTGACCAAAAGAATCATTGAACATAAATTCACACAGGAAAGCATTTCTATCCTGTTGGTTAAATTTGCCTCAAGTGAGATTTATCTGATATTGTTCTATGTTCTTCAAATTTGATTGTTTACTTCTCTCCTTTTTTGTTTAAGACTCTTGATTTCAGTAGGAGCTGAGAGTCAGCTTTTTTCTCCCTCTCACTGTCAAAACAGGCAGCTTATTATGCAGATCTCTGAGATCTTCAGAAGAAGAAAATGAAAACCAAGGAGAACGTAGGGAAGGCGTGAAGGGCCTGTGAGAGTTTCACAAATGAGGCATATTATAACTGGAAAAGATTCACAGTCAAAACCTCAGGGTTATTCTCCTTAGATTGGTACTTCAGTACTTTGAAATGTGCATTTCTAATCTTGCAAATAGCATCAGTACAAAAGAACGAGGCACTTGTCTTTCAATGTTATAAGAATTTTGGAAAACATTACCTCTTGAAAACTCTAAGCAAAATTATTAATGGTAAAACAAAACTTTTTATGAATCTAGTCTACACTTTTTTAAAAAACCAAAATGCCATACCTAACCCCCTTTCAAATCCATTTTATCCTGCAAGGCTCAACTTTGTGGCCAATGTGAAGCTTCCCCATTTTGCATACCATCCCCACCCCTAGTCTGCTTCTATCAGACAGAATTAATTATGACTTCTTTTTCCAGTATGTAACCAGTATTTCAATTTAATACTATTTACCTCTGCTGTGTATTATAGACAATTGTGAATCTGTTTTCTGTGCAAAATGTAAAGTCCCTAAAAGCGTCTTTTTATCTAACTCCACTTACCTGCCTGTAAACATTGGGTCTGGCATATAGTGGGTGCCCAGTTTTTGTCCTTTTTAAACTGAATTGAATGATAATTCCTAGCTAATTCTCAGATCAAAACATAGTGTAAAATATATGATTGAAATTTTTTAGCAAATCTCATTGTTAAAATTCTATGTTATCATATCTCAAAGCCATTCTGCAAATTAGTGCTAAGACCCCTTCAAAAGCTGCTGGAGAAGCTTTCTAGCTATCCAGATTCATGGACCTCCACTTCTGAAGCAGCTTCTGATGCCTGTATTTACAATAATATTCACTGGTGCTATTGACAAAGTGCTACATTTGGTAACCACTGGTTATAATCAAAGAAAAATAAAGTAATAAAGAAAAATACAGAGGTTAAATTTATTTATTCATTCAAATACGGTATATTGATTCTAGTTGTACATAGTGAGCAACATAGTGTTCACAGTTGCCCTTCTCCATTAGAATGTAAGCTCTATGAGAGTAGGAAATTTCTTTGTCTTATTCACCTCTAAATTCAGTGCTCACTGGAGAGATAATGCAACCACCTCCTAATTTGTCTCTCCCAATTCCAATCAGTGGCAACAATTATTTTTCCAAATTAGAACCTAATCATATAAGTTCCTGCTTATAAACCTAAGGCTTTTCTTCCTCTCTTACCTAGTGGTTCTTAAACTTTAATATAATCAAAATAATTACATGATTTAAAAAATACATATTAATTTCTGGGTTTTCCCACAGAGATTCCTTCCCATATGATCTTTGTGGAAGACAAAGTAGCTCTGCAAATAATTCTTAATCTCAGGCAGTCTAAAAACAGTTTAGTTTTAAAAATGTCAAATACCTTGATATGTTACTCAGGATACTTCAAAACTAGATCCCAATTATTACTCCAGTTTTTTCTCATGAGATATTATCTGCTAAGCATGAGTCTGATTAGACTACTTACAATCTCCACTCCCCAAAAGCACTAATTTTCACACTCCTCAGGAATTGCACGTTTATTTTCCCATTCCCTAGTCCATCCTTCAAAGATTATGAACTTACCGAAGCACATATATACGTATGTGCATATAAGTATGGTCACCTTCAAAGTACTGCCCTGAAAACCTATGCACCAATGTGCACTCACTCCACCAATGTGGAACTCATTTTGAGGAGTCACCATCAGAGTTGTCGTTGTATAAAGTTGAATAATTAAGTTCAAGAACTCATCCTAGATAAAGTGCCTCATTACTGCATATCACTTTAATCACCCTTGTACTCCCCTTGACCATCTGGTGATCAGCATGATATTCAACAGCAAGTTATGTAGCACTTTTTCTAGAATGAGTTTGCAAAATTAATTGTTTGACCTACTATGTGTACACATCATTTAATTTTTATATCACCATCCTCTTGAATAGTACTGTGTGCATGATCACACAATAAATATTTGTTGAGCTTTATTAAAGCTATTTTGCAATCTAGAATCTGCACATACTCATAAAAATAGTTGACTTTATCTGCTAAGTATAAGATTATAATAGTAATGAGCAGTAAGTTAGTATAAAACAAATAAAATGTAATTATAATAGCATTTATAATTTAAAAATAGCTTTATAATTTTTATGCCTAATTTCTATGAAATAGATTTATTTCTGTAATTAATTCTTTCAGTTCTTACCAATTAGCCAATAGAGAAAAATATTTCATTTAAATTTTAAGTGCTCTGTGACCATCTGTTTTTTATAAAAATCAATCAAATTTAAATAGTAAATTTAAGTTTAAATATTTTAATTGGCACTTCGTAAATGTTTATTAAATCAATGACAAAACAACTAATTATATAAAAGAGAAACTGAGACCCAGCAAAATAAGTGGCTCCTCAAAGGTTGCACAGATCACAGTGGCAGGTCTGGGACTAGAGTCTGCTTCCCAGTGACTCAGGTAAGGCTCTTCCCACCAGCCAGTGCTGTCTTTGCCATTATTTCCCTTCCAGGATGCAAGCCGTTATCTCTCAGCCGGTACTTAAGCCTCATTTATGTTCAATGTCTTGTAATTCTATAACCTCAGCATTTGCTTTACTAACCTAAAAAATCCTGTAGGAACGTTTGACTCACATTATTAAGATATGTGTATTAATTATTAGTTACATCAGTCTTACAGACATGAAGTCTGCTTCTTCTGGAAATATTTTATGTTTAACTTATTCAAAGTGGATATTTATCCCAAATTACATGGGAAACTAAACAAAACACATTGGAAATGAGAATAGAATTATGTAAATTATTAAAAGAAAGTGAGGTAGATTCAGATGCAAAGAAAAGATAAAAAAAATATGAGCCATGTGGTTTAGGGTCACTACTAGCTATATATAATCAGTGCCAGATTAGAACCAGTTCTTGCTCAAGGCAACAAAATGAACTAGAGAATGTTTCTAACCTACCCCCAATTCTTCCTGCCTTTTTTTTTGGCTTTGACAAAGGATTTTTCTGAAAGAATGCCTTTTAAATAAAATATGTTCAGCATATTACTATTAGGAGGATTTCTCAGCTATTTATTTAAATGTAGGCTATTCAGAAAGAAATGATGGCAAATATCAGAATTTACTTTACAGATGTAAGTAATTACAAAATTAAATATAGTTTATGAAACAATGGTTTCTTTTTATTTATTTATTTATTTTTTATATTTTTTTTTAAATTTTTTTTTTAAATTTTTTTTTAATTGAATGTTAACTATGTACATTAATGCACTTCTGGGGTACAGTGTGGGGTTTTCACATGCATTCTGAAATATTTCCATCGAACTGGTCAACACAGCCTTCATGTCATTTTCTTAGATATTGCTTTAAAACGTTCACATTCTACTCTTAGAAAG
>CAUYTI010020193.1:0-15624 GCA_963575145.1 Galago senegalensis | reverse complement strand
TTTTTTTTAGGAGGCAGGGTCCTTCAGCTCCTCCCTAAGTTCTCCCCTGCAGCCTCTTCCCATCCTTCTTCCTACTGAGGCAGGGCCCACTCTAACTGCAGCGTGCAGCATTACAGAAAAGGCTGGGTGGTTTTTTGTGATTGGCTTCTTTTTTTTTTTTTTTTTTTTGCAGTTTTTGGCCGGGACTGGGTTTGAACCTGCCACCTCCAGCATATGGGGCTGGCACCCTACTCCTTTGAGCCACAGGTGCCGCCCCATGATTGGCTTTTTTCACTTACTGTGTCTTCAAAGGTCATCATTATGGCAACATGTGTCAGTACTTCATTTCTTTTTTTATTGTCAAATAATTTCCATTGTATGCATGTACAACATTCAGTTTATCCACTCAATAACTGATGAACATTTAGATTGTTTGCACTCTTTGGCTATTATGAATGATGCTGCCGTGAACATCGTGTTTTTGTGTGGCTGTAGGTCTTTCAGTTCTCTCAAGAATGTCCTAGGTGGAATGGTTGAGTTACTTGGTAACTTCATGCTTAACACCTTGAGGACTCACCAGAGTTCCACAGCAGCAGAAATCAGTTGCGAACCCCTAATGCCAAATAGTGATCAAAACTGAAGACTAAAGAAGCAGACAAGTAAGTAATTGCTGACAGAGAAGACGATGGGCTGGCTAAAGAAAAGGGAAACCCCTGGCAGCACCTCTTCCTTCACTTGTCTGAGCCTTAATCCCCTGAGGAGTCACACAGCATGGGCCACAGGATAGCTTCAAAAATCAGATGGGGTGATGAATACAAAAATGCTTCCACAAAGAAAAAAGTGGCTTAAAATTTTTCTCCAATTTCATACAAATATTAATTATAGCATCTTTCTTTCAATAATGCCAATTTAGACCAGACTCAGTGGCTCACGCCTATAATCCTAGCACTCTGGGAGGCTGAAGCAGGTTGAGCTCAGGAGTTCAAGATCAGCCTGAGCAAGAGCAAAACCTCAACTTTACTAAAAATTGAAAAACTAACCAGGCCTTGTGGGGGGTGTACAGTCCCAGCTACTCAGGAGGCTGAGGCAAGAAGATTGCCTGAGCCCAGCAGTTTGAGAGTTCAAGGTTGCTATGAGCTATGACGCCACTGTCTGCTAGCCTGGGACAAGAGAGTGAGACTCTGTCTCAAAAGAAAAAAGAAGAAGGAAAAAAAAGAAGAAAGAAAGCCAACTATGTACAAAAGGGACAATGTAAAATATGCTAAGGGACCGAAGTGGCGTGACCGTGGAACCTGGGCATGTCCATGAACTTGCTGAGAACAACAGACCAAAAGATCTCTCTGGACCATTCTGGAAGAAGCTTAGCAAAGGGGAAGGGACATTCAAATGAGCAGTTAGCAAAATGAAAATGCTCATCACAAGTATCTCAAAAAGAAAAGGTTTTTTTATGAAAAGTTTTTTAAAAGCATGTTTAGGATAAATCACAATGCAAAAAATATACATTGCATTTTTATAATTTTTTTGTAATTTATCAGTTTTCTATGATGGCTCCATATTGCAAATAAAAATAATACAAGTCAAAAAGAAGGAAAACATATATAATTTTTCATAAAGGAATGATATGCACATTTAAATATTCCCCCAAAAGTGTCTCCACAACCCCTACCATACTTTTGACAGAATACCAGACAGCATCAACTATTCCCTCCTTTCCTTTCAATACGTATTTCAAAAATAATGATTGAAGCCAAAATTTTTCTTCTGGAATCAGCTCACAAAATGTGCCAATCCCATCCTTTCCCTCCCAGGAAGGTATTTAGAAAAATACTCATATTTTCAGATTGTTTTCAGTTTAAGGAAACTTAGAGCTGCTTTTCAACACAGGCAGGCCACACCCCAAGAACCTAGAGCCTGTCCAGCCAGTTTTGTGAAGCAAGATGGAGTCACATCCTTGTTTTTTGAGGGGTGAGATTGTACCTAAGGCACCAAATGCAGTAAGCCACACAAAGCTCCTGGGCAGGACTCCTCTCATTTTCCTAGTAATGCCCATCTCTGGGGCAGTCCCAGGAAAACTGATAGCCAAACTCTCCTAGGAATAGCTAAGGGAAGAGTTGTGTCTATCCCAGCTTAGTCCTTGTTCTTTGTTTTGTAAATTTGAAAGTTAACTTCTGTATGCAAACAAAGTTACAAAACTTACTAATTTTTAACAGTAATTATGAATCTTTGTCTTACAAATCAAATCAAATCAGTTGTATTTTTCCTGGTCTAACAGCTTATTAAAATCAAAAAGCTTGGCTCGCCTGTAGCTCAAGCGGCTAGGGTGTCAGCCACATACAGCAGAGCTGGCGGGTTCGAATCCAGCCTGGGCATGCCAAACAACAATGACAACTCCAACCAAAAAATAGCTGGGTGTTGTGGCAGGTGCCTGTAGTCCCAGCAGGAGGCTTCAGCAAAAGAATCATTTAAGCCCCAGAGTTTAAGGTTGCTGTGAGCTGTGACACTGTGGCACTCTACCCAGGGTGACAGCTTGAAACTTTGTCTTAAAAAATAAATAAATAAATAAAAGATAAAATAAAATAGAAAAGCTCAGCCAAGCATTGTAGCAGGGACCTGTAGTCCCAGCTACTCGGGAGGCTGAAGCAAGAGAATCACTTAAGCCCAAGAGTTAGAGGTTGCTGTGAGCTGTGACACCACAGCACTCTATAGAGGGCGATAAAGTGAGACTCTGTTTTTTAAAAAAAGGGCAGTGCCTGTGGCTCAAAGGAGTAGGGCACTGGCCCCATTTGCCAGAGGTGGTGGGTTCAAACCCAGCCCCAGCCAAAAACTGCAATATATATATAGAAAGGTTCAATCTATTGGCCATGCTCCCAAAACAACCTCTTCTTAAATGATTATAACATTCTTATAGTATTCCCTGAAAAGCAAAAACAAATAATGTGCCCTCTGTACTTCCCAGCTGTGAAAAATCCTCTGGCTTCCTTTGCACTCTCAGGGAGAGCAACAGGTTCATCAGCGGAAGGTTTGCTAACAAGGACACGGCAAGGAAGGTGCAGGGGAATCTTTCTGACCTCTACACTGGCCTTGCGGGCAGGTCCCGCTGGTAGGTCCAGACAGCAAGGCCAGCGTTCTGACACAGAAACACACAGCTGCAATGGATAAATGCAGACCTCTACCCAGAGCAGATGGCTGTGGGTAAATGTTAATTAATAGTAAAAGACACCAGATGATCATGAGAAATCGATGTAAGGACCCAACTAAATAAGTTACTTCCCTTGTCATTTTTTCTAATAAGTTCTTGTTTGGAGAATATACATGTTTTCAGGAGTTTATTTGCCTTCACTGCCAAACCTTAAAGTCTTCATAAGTAAGTGAATGATTTCCAGTGCAGCAGGAGAAAGCACAGCACATATATCACCTGTCAGTCCCAGCCTCTGTCTGGGCAGATCTGGACATGGCCTCTGGCTCCTCTCCCAACTTCTCCCCCGTGTCTTCAATCACTTCCATGGCTTCCAGGGGCTGATCACTACTAAATAGTATGCACTCCTCCTCCTTCACAGGCACAGGTTCAAATAACCTCTCTCTAAAGGACCCCCTCATCTCCAGTTTCAGGCTCCCAAAAAATAGTCCAAAAAGCACAGCCACTCATGCAACATCTCGCTAACACAGTCAACTCAACAAAGTTGACTGAACTTGCAAAGCTGAACTTTTCATCTTGCCCTGGAAACCAGCTCCAACTTTCCCATGCACCTCTGATTCCTTCCACCCCCCACTCTACCTACCCAAACTCCATCAGTCAGAAAATTTGGGCAATTTTTTCCTCGCAGTGTATGTACTTCATCTGCCCTCACCTAGTCATGTCCATCATCAGCTTCCCACCTCAGGAACAGCAAGAACCTGTTCACCAGCCTCCCTGCCTTTGGTCCCTACTACCTAACTCCAAAGCTCCTCCCTCCCCTCTTCAAAAAACCCAACACTCCTCCAATTTCAATCATTCGAAATCCAAAATCCCTAACTTCTCAATTTAGGTTTCTCTAAATTCAACAATCTGACCTTGCCAGACTTTTCCATCCATTCCAACAGGTGACATGCCCATCCCCATTAAAAGTTATACATTTCTGCTTTGCTTTCCGCCCACCCCAAATTACCTACTCCTAGTTCCAAGTAAATTTCACCTCTTTTGTGAAGGTCTAGGGCAGCAGTTCTCAACCTGTGGGTCACAACCCACAGGAACTGTATTAAAGGCTTGCGGCATTAGGAAGGTTGAGAACCACTGGTCTAGGGTCTAGTTGGAGGAGAGGAGGTGGTAATAAAAGATAAACATGTAAGAGGTTAAAGTTTCAACTAATATTTGAATGTCTAGGATTGATTTATTTTTAATAGCTTTCTTGAAATTTTACATATAAAGTTGACCCCAGGCCAGGCACAGCGGTTCATGCCTGTAATTCTAGCAATCTGGAAGGCCAAGGTGGGTGGATTGTTTGAACTCATGAGTTTGAGACCAGCCTGAGCAAGAGGGAGACACCGTCTCTACTAAAAATAGAAAAACTGGATTCAGCGCCCATAGCACAGTGGTTATGGCACCAGCCACATACACTGAAGGTGGCAGGTTTGAACTTGGCCCAGGCCAGCTAACCAACAATAACAACGGCAACCAAAAATAGCCTGGCATTGGGGCAGGCACCTGCAGTCCCAGTTACCTGGGAAGCTGAGGCAAGGGGATCACTTGAGCCCAAGAGTTTGAAGTTGCTGTGAGCTGTGAGGACATGACACTCTACCAAGGGCAATATGGTGAGACTCTGTCTAAAAAAAAAAAAAAAGAAAGAAAGAAAGAAAGAAAAGAAAAACTGAGGCAATAAGATCACTTGAGCCCAAGAGTTAGAGATTGAAGAGAGAAGAGAAGAAATGGGTGGGGAGGGGAAGGATTAAAAAAAAAGAAGAAAAAAAGAAAAGGAATTCCAATGTAAAGACATTTATATAGAAGGTGATAGGATATATCTGGATGATTTCACTAAGTGACCTTGGAATATTAAGATTTGTATTTTTTACTACATGAATTGGATTATCTCCTTTTTTCTTTTTTTTATTAAATGATAGCTGTATACATTAATGCAAACATGAGATACAGTATAGTATTTTCATATACATTTTGAAATACTTTCATCAAGCTGGTTCACATAAATTTCATATCATTTGCATAGTCATTGTGTCAAAACATTTATATTCTAGTTCTAGAAATGTTCACTTGTACCCTTGTTAGACAGACATATAGGTGATCTTTCCGGTCACCCTCCCACCACCCAGCCGCCCTTCTCCCCTCTCCTTCCCCACCCCCTCCCCATATTCTTGGGCTAGAATTAAGTTGTTTCTTTCATTTGAGAGCTATAAATTAGTTTCATAAAAGGGCTGTGTACATTGGATACTTTTTCTTCCATTCCTGTGAAACTTTGCTAAGAAGAACATTTTCTAGTTCCATCCATGTAAACATGAAGGAGGTAAAGTCTTCGTTTTTTCTTTAGGGCTGCATATTATTCCATGGTGTACATATACCACAGTTTATTAATCCATTCCTGGATTGATGGGCACTTGGGATTCTTCCATGACCTGGCAATGATGAATTGGGCTGCAATAAACATTCTGATACAAACATCCTTATTTATTATAATGTGATTTTTTATCTTCTCGGTATATACCTAATAGTGGAATCGTAGGATCGAATGGCAGGTCTATTTTTAAAGGGTCTTTTGTTATTTCATGTTTACCATTTCTAATTGATGAGATTAGAGATTTTAGTCTTTTTTTCTAGGTTAGGCTGGCCAAAGCTTTATCTATTTTATTGACCTTTTCAAAAAACCAACTTTTTGATTTATTGATCTGTTCTATAATCCTTTTATTTTCAATTTCATTTAATTCTTCTCTAATTTTGGTTATTTCTTTTCCTCTGCTTGGTTTTGGATTGGAATGTTCTTTCTTTTCCAGTTGCTTAAGATGTTCCATTAAGTTGTTAACTTCCTCTCTTGCCGTTCTCTTGAGGAAGGCTTGTAATGCTATAAATTTCCCTCTTAGGACTGCCTTTATTGTATCCCAGAGGTTCTGATAACTCATATCTTCATTATCATTATTTTCTAAAAATTTAGTGATTTCCTTCTTGATCTAGTCTTTGATCTATTTATCATTCAGCATAAGATTATTTAGCTTCCATGTTTTTGTACGAGACTGCAAATTCCTGTTGCTACTGAATTCAACTTTTATTCCATGATGGTCTGAGAAGATGCATGGAATAATTTCTATTCTTTTAAATTTACTGAGGTAGACTTATGACCTAAGATGTGATCAATTTTGGAGTATGTTCCATGGACTGATGAGAAAAATGTGTATTCAGTTTTTTTAGGATGAAAAGTTCTGTAGATGTTTGTTAGGTCCAAAAGTTGAATATTTAAATTTAAATCTAAAATTTCTTTGCTAAGCTTCTTTTTGGAGGATCTGTCCAGCACTGCCAAAGGAATGTTGAAATCTCCAACTATGATGGAGCTGGGATAAATCAAGTTGCTCATGGCAGTTAGAGTCTCTTTTATAAATTAATGTGCATTCTGGTTGAGTGCATAGATATTGATAATTGAGATCTCATCATATTGAGTATTGCCCTTAACAAATATAAAGTGGCCACCTTTATCTTTGGTTACTTTTGTTGGTTTGCAAACTATTTTATCTGCAAATAAAATTGCAACACCTGCTTTTTTCTGCTTTCCATTACCCTGGAATATAGATGACCATACCTTCCCCCTGAGTCTATATTTGTCTTTTAAGGTAAGATGAGATACTTGTTTACATAAAATGTCTGGTCTGAGTTTCTGTATCCAATCAGCCAATCTGTGCCTCTTTAGAGAACAATGTAAGCCATTCATATTGATTGAAATAATTTATAAGCCTGGTAGAATTTTGGGCATCAGGTTGCTCGAAAGTCCAGTAGACATTTTTAATCCTTTCGCCACTGTGGAAGTTGGAATGTGATCAAATGTTTCTGAGTTGGTTTACTTTTGTGGTGGAGGATTACACTGGTCATTATGGAGGATAGGTTTGTGAATTTCCTGGAGAGCTGGTTTAGTTATGACAAATTTCTTCAACATGTGAAAGTCGTTAAAGTATTTAATTTCTCCATCATAGATAAAACTCAGTTTAGCTGGATACAGTTTAGCCGGGTTGATAATTATTTTGTTTTAGGAGATTAGAAGTTGATGACCATCCTCTTCTGCCCTGAAATGTTTCAGCCAAGAGATCTGCAGTCATCCTAATACTCTTCCCCTTGTAGGTTATAGTTTTCTTACGTCGGACTGCTTTGAGAATTTTCTCTTTCATATTAACTTTAGTAAAGTTAATTATGATGTGCATGGGGGTGTCTTGTTTGGGTTGAGTCGTTCTGGGGTTCTGAAACTATCTGCTATCTGAATTTCAGAATCTCCTGGCATATCTGGAAAGTTCTTTCATAATTTCATGAAGAAGAGCCTCTGTATTTTGTGAAGCAACTTCGTCACCTTTAGGGATTCCTATAAGGTGAATATTAGTTTCTTCGAGTTATCCGAAAGCTCTCTGAGAGTAAGATCCATTTTTACTCACCATTTGTTTTGGTCTTTGTGCTCCTGGGTTTCTTCAAAAGCTTTATCTTCAATGTCAGAGATCCTTTCTTCTGTGTATTGCATTCTGTTACCAAGGGATTCCATGGTGTCTTTCAGATCCTTGAAAGCTGCAACTTCTTCCCTCAGTGTTTCAAACTCTTTGGTCATTTTATCTTTGAAACTGATGAATTCTTGAGACATCTTTTGAATGATTTCTTCAGATATCTTTTGAATAATTTCTTGAAATTCTAATTCCCTCCTTTCTTCCATTCTGTTAATCTTATTTGTCATCCAAATTCTGAACTCGATTTCTGACATTTCAGTTATTTGCTTGTGGATGGGGTCTTCAAATGCTTCTGCACCATCCTTCTTTGGGAGACTTGATCTACTCTGGTTGTTCTGGTTACCAGAGTTTTTCCACTGATTCTGCCCCATGGTGTATTTGCACCGTTTGGAGACTATCCCAAAACTCCTCACCCTGTGGCTGGCACTGGTGAAGACCCAAGCGGCAGGTGCTGGAGGGGGGTGCACTGGTCAAACTGTCTTCAGGGTGCCTTGCTCACGTGCCCAGGGCATTGCAGCCGCTACAGGGGGATGTGCAGGTGGAACAGTCTTCCAGGCACCTGGGTACCCAGGGGGCTGTGGCAAAGCGGAGGCAGCCTCAGGATATGCACTCATCAAACGGTCCTCGGAGCGTCTGGTGCAAGTCAAATGATCCTTTGGGGGACCATTCAGGTGCCCCAGGTATGGTGGCGAAGCAACAGCAGCTGCAGGGGGATGCACTGGTCAAATAGTCCTCAGGGTGTCCCACTCACGGGGAACATGTGGGTCAAACCATGCTGGATGTACCCCCTCATGTTCCCTGGGGCAGATGCCAATCAGCAGCAGCCACGGAGGTTAAGCAGTTCTGGGTGCACCCTGCTCAGTTACTCAGGGGTGGTGACTGAGTCAGGCAAACAGTCTTAGGGGTATCCCACTCGGGAATCTGGGGGCTGTGGTCAAGCAGCAGCAGCCATGCGGGTCAAATATTCCTCCACCACTGGGGTGCCTGGGAGTAGCCACGAGGTTGCAGGTGGGCAGGGAGTGCCCAACTCAAAGATTCCTGGGGAGCTCCACTCAGGTGTCCAGGAGGCAGCAGCCAAGCAGCAGTAGCTGCGGGAGACACACAGGTTGAATAGTCCTCGGACCGCCCAGCTCGGGTGCCCAGGGGGCTGCGGCCGAGTGGTGGCAGACTAGTGGGAGCAGCAGCTGCTGCAGGGGGACGTGCTGGTCAAACAGTCCACAGGGTGTCCCATTCGGGTGCCTGGGGAGCAGTGGCCCAGTGGAGGCAGCTGTGGGCAACTCATGGTGGAATAGTGCTGGGAGCACCCCTCTCTGGTTCCCTGGGGCAGCTGCCAATCAGTGGCAGCCACGCAGGTCAAACAGTCCTGGGCGCTCCCTGCGTGGGTGCCCAGGGGCGGTGACTGAGCGGGTCAGTCTTAGGGATGCTCCCCTCTGGGGTCTGGGGGCAGTGGCCAAGCGGTGGCAGCCGCATGGGTCAAACAGTCCTCCGCCACTTGGGTGCCTGGGGGCAGCCGCAAAGCGGTAGCTGTGTTGGGGTTGCGTGGGTCAAACAGTCCTGGGGCGCCCCGATAGTGTGCCCAGGGGGCTGTGGCCAAGCAGCGGCAGCCTAGGGGGACACACAGTTCAAACAGTCATCTGCTACCTGACTCAGGTGATGGGGGTTGGCAGCTGAGCAGTAGCGGCTATGCAGAGGAAGCCTGGGTCAAACAGTCCTGTGCGCACCTCGCTTGGGTGCTGGCAGCAGCAGCTAAGCAGCGGGTGCCCTGCGAATTGGACAGTCTTCCGCCACTTGGGTGCCCAGGGCAGCTGTAAAGCGGCAGCTGCATAGGGGAAACGTGGGTCAAATAGTCTTGGGGCACCCCGCTCTGGTGCCCAGAGGGCTGCAGCCTAGCAGCGGCAGCCTAGCAGGACGTGTGACTGGAGCAGCCTTTCGCATACCTGCTCGAGTGACTGGGGTTGGTGGCCGAGCAGTCGTGGCGATGCAGGGGACACACGGGTAAAACCGTCCTGGGCACGCCTGGCTAGGGTGCCCTGGAGCCGCTGCCAAGTAGCAGCAGCTGTGCAGGTAGAACAGTCCTCCACCGCTCAGGTGCTGATGAGCGGCCAGGAAGTGGTAGCTGTGCGAGGGTGGGCGGGTCAAATAGTCCTGGGGCTCCCTGCTCATGTGCACAGGTGGTTGCAGCCAAATGACTGCAGCCTAGGAGGACACGTGGGTCAAATAATCCTCAACTCTCCCCGCTGGGATGCCCAGGGGCTGCGGCCAAGTGGCAGCCAGGGAGAACACGCAGCTCCAGCAGTTCTCCAGCTGCAGGGCTGGGACAGGGTGCTTGGTCCTGTGGGTGAGGGGATGCTACTCTTGGGCCTTCTCTCACTGTCTCTGCAGGTAAGGGGGGCAGGGTGGACTGGGAATTTAAAATGGTCTTGCAACAGTTAGTTAGATTTTTCTGCCTAGCTAGAGGGTGTTTAGAGTCTCAACAGGGTCCCTCTAGATGAGTAGACCCTTCTTTCTGTAGCTCTCACAGGTGGGGTGAGACAATAAGTCCTCAGTTCACCGCTTGACTGTAGGAAACTCACAGGAGCAGACAAAGAGAAAAACGCACCTTTCTTGGGGGGGGGGTCAGATATCCTTCCTCCTTCGGGATGTATTATGTACCTGTAGGTTGCTTTCTGGGAGACTCAACTTGCCTCAGCAGAGATGTCCTGCAAATGTCTTTCTTCTCTCTCAGCTGGGCTCCTAGTCTTCAACTTTGTGGATTTTTTTCTGGACTTTATCCTTCCCTCTGGATGGGAGCTTCTGTTGGAAGCTGGTACCTGTCAGCCATCTTGCTCCTCCTCCCGCAAAATATACTTTTAAAATAAGTCATTATAGATATGTAGCTTATTGCTAGGTAACTTAAAAGACATGAGATATTAAAATGCCCTCATTTTTAAAAATGTACTACAATAGTGGTTAAGAGTAAAAATCCTTATTAGCAGAAATAAAAATGAATTTGCTTTGTTCCTCAACTCTGTGTTAAATTCTCCTCCAGAGACTAGAAGGTGAGACTAGCTCTTGTAAGGTTACCATCTCTCAGGGCTATTCTTAACTTAGTGACATGAAGGATGTACAGGGTCATATGCAGGGTTATTTCACACCTATTTTCATGTGCTGTCCTTTAAGAGTAAAGTTTTTCTGTCCCTCTACCAGGTTCACACTGTGGCCTATATCAAAGATAGCCTACTTGACTCACTTGGGTGGGGCACCCTTTTTTTTACTACCTATGTCAACCTAGAACTCAGGACATTGAAATTTTCTTTTCTAACCAAGTCAATGTGGTCAAAATAAAGTCTATCCTCGGAAATTTAGCAATTAAAGTGTCATTAAAACTGGACTCTTGAAAGCCACCCTGCACTCACCATACACTATACCCATCATCTTTTGCCCATTCTTCATTGCTCCATTACTCTCTGTACCATTTGATGCTGTTGTCCTTGCCCTCGCTAGCCTGTGAAATTCTCCTTCATCTTAGCTTCTAGGTTCTCCACTGTTCTCATCTTATCTCTTTGATATCTACTACTTTTTAAAAAATAAAATTTCCACCTTCAGAAATTACTGAAAAGCCACTATTTTGGCACTAATATCGTTTAAACCTTCCATATGTAAAGTTACTGGTATATTTATATCAGCCCACATGGTGGGCAGTAAGAAAACATATCTAGCTCAGTTAAGATAACATTTATGTGAAATACTCAAAAAATCATCATAACAAAAATCAGAACGCAGTAAACTTTTTTCACTTCAGATGTTCAACTTTATTATTCTTTAAATTTCAGATGAATATGCAGGTAAAAATGTTTAGGTTACATTGCTTTCACTTCTAAGATAAAATTCAAGTTTTAGTTGAGCCCTTCACCCAAGGAGTGTGTTGTATACCCTTACATTGTGTACATTAAGTGAAAACTTGCCAATCCCTTGCCCTTCTTCCTCCCCTTTCTCCTTTCCTCCTCACTTGAATATACTTGTGTTTTTCTTTCTTCAGGGCATGTAGTTGTTTATATATTGGTTTTATATTGTATTGAGTGCATTGTATACTTGCTTTTCCATTCTTGTGATACTTTCCCAAGAAAAATGTGTTTTAACTGCATCCAGGTAAATACAAAAGATATAAAGTCTCCAAATTTTTATCATTAAAAGTAATACACTGTATACAAAGACCACACTTTGTTAATCCATTTATGAGTTGATGGGCACATGGGTTCCTTGCACATCTCAGAAATTGTGAATTGAGCAAAATGCAATAAGTTTTAACATTATTCACAAAAGAGATTAATATCAACACTGGCACATAGGCAATTCCACAGGAGTAGAAGACATTAATGATGGAATAGAATCACCAAATTTAACACTATTAAATTTGGGGGAAAAAACAATAAGGACTAATTTAGCACTACTCAGCAACAACTGTTGAGGTCAATTTACACTTATCATGTGAAACATTGTACTGTGTGTTTGGAAAAACTTAAGCAGATTTAGATAGAATACTCAAGAAGACTGCTGTCCAGGAGAGAAGTACATATTATTATTCATAACCCTTTTTGATGATAAACAGTGAATGAGGCTTTTTTCAGATGTCATTTTCAAATGAGAATGATACATGAGAGTCAAATCTTCCCTTCTCTTCTATAGATGAGAAAACAGGTTGAGGGGTTAGGCAACTCAGCTAATAAGTAGTAAACCTGGGAATCACACCCACATCTCTTTGACTACAAAACCATCCCTCTTCACATTTACTTTGACTATACTTCATTCATGCCATATTCAGTGAAATGAGTATGCCATTTTTAATGACACAGACATTCTTCCACCTGGGAAATCTAGGTAAATCATGAAAGGATGGCATCTTTGTGAAGTACTAGAATCTGGTGAATAAAACTTCAGAGGATGTATATGTCCTTGAATTTATCCACTTCCTCTAGGACTTCCAGTTTGTTAGTGTAGTTATTCACAGTAGTCTGAGATGATCTGTATTTCAGTGGTGTCAGTTATAGTCTCTTTTCATACCTGATTTTGTTTATTTTAATATTTTCTCTTCAATTATTGGTTGTTCTAACAAGCAGTGTACTGATTTTGTTTCTTTTAAATAAAACATCCTTTTGCTTCATTGATCCTTTGAATTTTTAGTATCTATTTCATTTAATTCTACTCTGATCTTTATTATTTCTCTTTTTATACTAATTGTGGATTTGGTTTGCTCTAACTTTTTCAGTCATTGAGGTGGATCATTAGATTGTTTATTTGAAGTATTTTTACTTGTTGATGAAGGCATTTATAATCTTCCCTCTTTAGCGCTGCTTTTGTTGTTTCCCAATGATTATGGTATGTTATTTTCATTTTCATTTGTTTCAAGAAATATTTTGATTTCCTCCTTAATTACTTGTTTGACCCAGCGGTCAATCGGGAGCATGCTGTTTAATTTCTATGTACTTATACAGTTTCCAAAGTTTGTCTTGCTATTTATTTCTAGTTTTATTCCATTGTAGTCTAAGATACTTGACATTATTTTGATTTTTTATTTATACAATATATTTTACATGTGTATGTGGTACATGTGAGTGTTTGGTACATACATAGAATATGTAATGATCATTTCAGGGTACTTGGAGTATTCATCACCTTCACTATTTATTGTTTCTATGTGTTACTATAATTTATTTAATAAGTCATCATTTGCAAACATATCTATCTATCTATATATCATCTAATTATCTGTCGTCTATGTATCTCTTTCTTCCTTCTTCTCCACTCCCCTTTGAGGTATAATCTATCACTGTCATTCATTTTGAGTTTCCCAAGTTTGGCCAGTGAGAGCCTCATTAAACTGATCCTGGGACATATTGACATAGCTTCTTTCAGTTTTGAGCACTTACTACCTGGTTCAAAAACATGTTCCAGTTTTATCTTACTGTTTCTTTTTCTCATTCCATAAAACAGCTTTTTCTCCAAGAAGGTTTTTCTTCCTTTAACTGGCAAAAGGTATTTGAAAACAAAGATATGGATACTATGATACTATAATATGGGTACTATGATACTACTATGTGATCTTTTGTACTGAGGTATTATTGCTTCTAGGACATCTTAGTTGACAGAACTATCTAAAAATTTATTCTGGGGATATTTGAAAAACTTTTTGTTGCAGTTGCATTGCTTTTTTCCCCCTTTCCAGTTCCCACATACTAACTTGTAGCTATATGAACATCCTGTGTAGTTTCATGACTTGCTTCTATCACTGTATCTCCTTCTAACTGAAATACCCACACTCCCATGGCTTGCTTATAAAACACATGACTTTTAGTTTAACCATCTCTGTGAAGTTTCATAAAATTTCCATACTAGAATTGAATATTCTATCCTTTTATTTTTCTACTGTATCCCTAACAGATACCATTACAGTATTTAGGAAGCTAAATTCATTGCACTCATTGCACATTATCCAGGAAGTGAAGGCAGAAATCAAATATTACAATTTTAATTAGACCAACGGTTGGTGCAGGAGTTTAAAGTAGAAAGAACAACTGAATAAGCAAATAAACTCTTCAATATTTTTCTCTACTTGCCTGGTGCTTGATCTCACCCACTTAATAGAAATACACCCCTTGACCTTGGAAAAGGTCCTACTAAAACTTTCCAGGACAAACCCAGCCCCCAAAAGTTTTTTCCAAGTCCTTGGCTACAGCCAGGGTCAGGTGATCATTAAAGGGTCCAGCCACAATCTGGATGCCTAAAGGAAGTCCTTTGGCATTCAGACCCAGTGGGCACTGAGTTACCGGAAAACCTAGGGCATTGAAGACACCTGAAAGAAATAAATAAGAAAAATGTGAGAAGTCAAAGCCAGTTCCTAAAAACTTATTTTCACCTTTATTTGGCTAATAATAAATATAATACCTGCAAGCAAAATTGAAGTTTTCTACCTGCTGAAGACTCATCTAGGAATATTATGTATGTTAAATATTTGAATAATCACAATAAACCCATGATATAGGATCTATTAATTATCCCTAATTTACCAATGAAATAACTAATGAAAAGAGAACTTATATAACATACCCAAAGTTACCTGGCTAATAAAAGTTGGAATAGAAATCTGAATGCAAAAAATGTAAATAAGAACCTGAATACTTTCCAACTATGCTATTTCTAACTTGTCCCCTATGTAATTTTCAAAAACATTAAGGTAAATGCAAAGTAGGATAAAATATTCTGAAATATATGAATTTTCCTTTTACTTATGAACATGTCATAGTATAAATTTGCATTAATCTAGAGTTGGAACTATAGTTACCTCATTCATGCTGTTATAAAATTTTATTATAGCATAATTGACATAAAATAAGATTCCCTCTTTCAGTTATACAGTTCAATAATTTATTTATTTGTTTTTTATTTATTAAATCTTAGCTATGTACATTAATGCAATCATGGGGTACAATGTGCTGGTTATACAGACGACTTGAAATGCTTTCATCAAACTGGTCAACATAGCCTTCACCGCATTTTCTTAGTTATTGTGTTAAGACATTTATATTCTACACATTGTAAATTTCACATGTACCCTTGTAAGATGCACCATAGTTGTGGTACCACTAATTACTCTCCCTCCACCCATCTTCCATGCTCCCCTTCCTTCCCTCATCCCTTTCCCCTTGTTCTTGGGCTATAATTGGGTTATAGCTTTCATAAGAAAGCTATAAATTGGTTTCATAGTAAGACTGAGTGCATTGGATCCTTTTTCTTCCATTCTTGAGATACTTTGCTAAGAAGAATAAGTTCCAGGATCAAATGGGAGGTCTACTTTGATGATCCTGCAATCCCATTACTAAGGGAAAAAATCTTTTTATCATAAGGGCACTTGCAATATACTGTTATCACAGTTCAATTTAAAACTACCAAAATGTGGAAACAGCCTAAATTCCTACCAGTGCAGGAATGGATTAA
>CAUYTI010020191.1:0-15083 GCA_963575145.1 Galago senegalensis | reverse complement strand
TCACAGCAACCTCCAACTCCTGGGCTCAAGCGAGTCTCTTGCCTCTGCCTCCCAAGTAGCTGGGACCACAGGCGCCTGCCACAACGCCCAGCTATTTTTTGGTTGCAGCCGTCATTGTTGTTTGGCGGGTCCGGGCTGGGGATTCGAACCCGCCACCTAAGGTGTACGTGGCTGGCGCCTTAGCCGGTTGAGCTATAGGCGCCGAGCCGGGCATTTCTTTCAACCCAGATTAAAACTTGGAATTAGAAACTGTAATTATTAGAACTGGAAGACTTCCAGCACAAAATTATTTGCCTAGTGTCTCCTGAGCTCAACCCCAAATCTCTTTTTGGTTGAATGTTCCTTTCACTGGCTCATTCACGTGACAGTGATTCCCTGAGTCACACCTGCCAAGTGCCAGGCACAGCTCCAGATGTTTGACCAGGGATGCATTATGACTTCTGAGTGCCTGAGGCCGCTTTTTCCGCCCTGGTCCCTTTCCTGTATAAAAACATACTACAGATTACATGCCATGCCAATTTTGGTATAAAGGTAAACAAGTCTGGGCTGGACTCATTATACACATATTCTTTTTTTCCTCTGCTTTTAAACGAGATTAAAATTGTGACAGCACAATACCAGCCCTGCTCTTGTGGGACCCTGAGAATAAGCCTCCTTCAATTTTGCACCATCAGACAAACCAGAGAGTGACTAAAGGTAAACAGATTCCATATGGCTTAAGTTACAGTTGAAACTAGGAAGCCACAGCTAAGAAGCCTGGAGGTGTTTTGAAAACTCTGTGATTAGCAGGCATTACACATGTCAAAAAGGGTGCTACCTTCTGGCTTTGGTAGTGATAAAGGCATCAGTGGACCTGGTTCACCTTTTTAAAATAATATACAGTAGTGGCTTGGCGCCCATAGCTCAGCAGCTAGGGCATCAGTCACATACACCAGAGCTGTCAGGTTCATATCCAGTCCAGGCCTGCCAAACAAAAGTGACAACTACAACCAAAAAATAGCTGGGCATTGTGGTGGGCGCCTGTTGTCCTAGCCACCTGGCAGACTGAGGCAAGAGAATTGCTTAAGCCCAAGAGTTGGAGATTGCTGTGAGCTGACGCCATGGCATTCTACCCAGGGTGACAGCTTGAGATTCTACCTCAAAAAAAAAAAAAATAACACATAGTAGAACCTCCATAGGTGACCCCCTCTCTACATTGATCACCTTTGCAAGTTGACCTAATTTTCATGGACCAGACACACACATGTCCGTATCAGCACAGTAGGCCTAGTTCCTTATGCTAACCAGTTTGTTGAAGTCCCTTGGGTGGTCAACCTACAGAGGTTCTCCTGTAATATATTTGCAACGGCTATTCCACACTGGGATAATGAAATGTTGGCAGCCCCTTCCTCAATCAGCAACATAGGTAGCTAACTAAGTATTCCAGAATACTTCCCTCGTCCCTGCCCCACATCCCCTGGGCTGAAGCTGTCAGCAGGCAAAGGGACTTAGCTTAGTCACTGCCACCATTCCCACATTTCATCAATATCTTCCTTCTATTAAATCTCCATGTAATAGACCAGGAAGATGTAAAAACATAGTTTACCTGGCATTCCTGATTGACAGGTCATCTGGCGCCATGGTAAATCCACATGTCAAAAATAAATGATTCAGAAGTCAGCACAGCAAAAATACCGAGAAACTATAGGTCACTCATACACAAGAACTTGAAACTCGTAGATATTTAGATACTTAGAAATTATGTGTCTATAACCACAAAAATACAATTAGCATAAAAAGCAACGTGGCTTTAACAGCGTTAGCAGTGATGTGTTCAAGCTCTTCTGATGACAAACACTAAACAATAAGAACAGACATTCAGGCCAGGCGCCACGGCTCACACCTGTAATCCTAGCACTCTGGGAGGCCGAGGCAGCTGAATTGCCTAAGCGCACAGGCTCAAGACCAATCTGAGCTAGAGCAAGACCCTGTCTCTGAAAAAAAAAAAAAAAAAACAATAGCTGGGCATTGTGCCAGGCTCTTGTAGTCCCACCTACTGGGGAGGCTGAGGTAAGAGAATCACTTGAGCCCAAGAGTTTGAGGTTGCTGAGAGCTGTGACGCCATGGCACTCTTCCCAGGGTGACAAAGTGAGACTCTATCTCAAAAAGAAAAAAAAAAAAAAGAACAGATCACTCAAACTGAATAAATGGGTAATAGAAATCAAGTGGATTGACACAGGAGAGGGGAAATTTAGACAGCACTGACATCCTTTAATCAGCAATTAAATTATCTAGAGAGCAGTACAATAACAGTGTGAGAAGGAAGGACGCAGCATCAGTATGCCAGCTTACAAACGACATGACGGAAAGAAATGTTCCCAGTGTGTCTCCAAAAGAACCAGACGGCAGAGACAGCAAGGTTGGAACTGAATCCTGGCTTTCCACTTACTGAGGCTAAGCGAGTCCCTTCACTTTGCAGAAGGTTAGTCTCCTTGTCTGAGCAGTGATTCAGCCTCATCACAGATGGCATTTGAAATAATGAAAAAAATGCATACGGGGCATAGCCTGGTTTGTGGTCAGTTCTGAACACGTTGAGCTTTCCCCTAAAACACATTTAGACCAGAGTTCTGCAGGAGCTCCTTTTCAACTGACCAGATGATTGTCATCATAACTCTGAGCTTGGGACAGCTCTGCCCCTCCACTGCTCAGGACAAACCTTGGAGTCATCTTTGATTCATCGACTTCTGCAGCTCACATCTGGGGCATCAGGAAATCAGGTTGGCTTTTCCATCAAAATATATCCCGACCACAGCAAGCGCCCCCCTCTCTGCCACCTGCCGTTGACACAGCTCCTGCGGTTTCTCACCTGCGTTACCGCCCAGCCTCTTCAGTGGTCTCTCCGCTGGAACACCCATCCCTAAAGATGGCACAGCAGCCAGAGGGACCCTAACAGGGCGCAGGTCAGACCACGTCACTCCCACTCTCAAGGCCTTCTGACGCCTCCCCTCTGACCCTCCCGGAAACAGCTCACCTGTGTGAACCCCCACCTGTCCCCCTGCAGCCTCCCTGCTCTTTGCTCTTCCCCAGACACCGCAAGCTCCCTGCTGTCTCAGAGTCTTTGTCATAGCTATTTTCTCTCTGTTTGGGACCCGTTTTCCTTCATTTCAACTTAGCTATCCATATCTCCTTCACCCCCCTCAAATTCTTTGTGCCTTAACTTGGCAAGTCACCACCACCCCACCACCTTTCTCCGCAGCCCACCCCCCTCCCAGCATCCTGTACAGCAGCGGGTATCTATCATCAGCCTTATTGTTTACTGTCTGTGTCCCTAAGAGTGCAAATTCCACGAGGGCAGTGATCTTTGCTTGGTTCGTTGAGGTTTTTTCAAGAAATTAGAATATTACCTCTATGTGGAAGGCACTCCGTTTTTCTTCAGGGTCCGTAGGAGCACAACACGTAGGAACGTGACACACACATCATATACAGCACGCAGTGGAGTGTTAGTGCATGGACTTGGCAAATTGAAAATATAGTTAAGTTGGAATCATCCATGCCCTAATCATGGTGCATAACTTGTATTACATAACGGGCAAAAAGGCTGAAAATATTCAGTATCCTTAAATACGACTAATATGAAAATCTGAATATGCTTCATCCAGAGTGGGTTAGTTCAAAAATGAATTTAATGTGGCCCCAAAATAATAATAATAATCCCTCAAAAATTTGTAGAAGAGGTGGGGGTAGGTTTAGTGCTCAGGAACATATGTCTCGAGAAAACCATCATGAGGACCATGACCTGTCACTGTTAGACTTCCGAGGTGCCCTTATGTAAAAGAAATTTGTTTCTGAAGTTCTTCAACTGTTCACATCACTTCCTTTCCTTTGGAGACCACTCTGCACTGACCCCCACATGAGGAATTCAGACACCAGTGGCCATCGTTGAGGTTACTGTTGCTATGTAACAAATCACTCCAGAACTTCATGATTTAAAACAATTGTTTTATTTTGTTCACAGTTTCGTGGGTCAGGAACTCAAGAAGAGCTTACCTAGGCTGTCCTTGTGTGGGGCTCTCAGGCTGCTGCTGTCAGTTGAACTTCCCGCCTGAGAGCTCACCTGGGCTGGATGTCCAAGATGGCACATGCCCAGGGCTGGGGGTGGCCGCTGGCTGTCTGCTGGGATCCCAGTTCAGCCCCTGACCGGAGCACCTGGCAGTCTCAGACAGCTGGCTTCCCGCAGAGAACCAGGTGTCAAGCGCATGGCATTTTTTTTTTTTTTTGAGACAGAGTCTCACTGTGTCACCCTCAGTAGAGTGCGGTGGCATCACAGCTCACAGCAACTTCAAATTCTTAGGCTTAAGCAATTCTCTTGCCTTAGCCTCCCAAGTAGCTGGGACTACAGGCACCCACCACAAAGCCTGGCTTTTTTTGGTTGCAGTTGTCATTGTTGTTTAGCCCAGGCTGGGTTTGAACTCGCCAGCCTCAGTGTTTATGGCTGGCCCTGCAATCACTGTACTACAGGGAAAAAGCCATGAAAGGCATTTTCTGATGTTGCCTCAGATATTGCGCAATGTCACATCCACCATATTCTATAAGTGAGTCACTGAGGTGGCTCAGATTCATGGAGAAGGAACATAGACCCCACTTCTCAATAGGAGGAAGGTCTAAAAGTTCGTAGAAGTATCTTAAAACCACTGAACCACACACATAAACACGAGCTAGGATCAGATCCCCACAACTAGAGTTTGATGTTTCAGAAAGACAGAAAGCACCTCATCTGTGTCCCTCGTGTGCACACGTCTCCTTACGGAATCTTCTTACACTTTCTCCAATTGTGAGAATAGCTCAGCAGGTGAAATGGGGTGGGTAAGAATGATGGTGGTGGGGAAATGGCCACTCAGAACCATTCTGCTACAGGCTCACTCCCTCAGAAAATGCACATAATTTCCTTTTCCTTTATGCAGCACCCAGTTGTACACACAGGTGCCTACTACACGCTGACACTGCTCCTGCACAAATTCCCAAGCTAGAGGGAGGGTGACAAGAACCGTGTAGCTAGAGAGGCAGAAGCCAGGAGATCATAGCAGGAGATGTTGGGAGATAGTGAGGACCATTTTAGAACTTGGAACTTCTACTGAAAATGGGATAGGAGATCTGAGGGTTTTGTATAGAGAACTGGTATGATTTGAATCATGTTCTAATAGCTGCATTGAGAACAGTCTGATGGGACAGAAACAGGGAAGCTGGTTAGGAGGCCACAGGAGTAATACAGATGATGACGGACGGGATCACAGTAACACCAACCAAAGGCTGAGAAGCGGCCATTACTGGAATCCACAGGGAAGGTGGAGCCAGGACTGGGGTGTGTGTCTGCAGGCTGGCCCATGTTGTCAGCACACATTTGAGGCTTGCGATTCATTAGCTAGATCAACAGCTGATATGACTCCTGCAGCAAAAGATATAGATGTCGTATCCGACAACAAAATGCAAGAAAGATGAAATAAAGTCCCCAGATCGCCTCAGTAAAGAATTACTTTACTCAAGTGAATTCAGAAATGAACACATTTCTGCTTGACTGTACACTATATTTTTCCCTCTCCCTTTCTTCTTGTCTGTAATATCACACTGGACTAACGGAGCCAGAAGAGCCTACTTACCGAAGTCACTCTCTCTAATCAGTTCCTCTAACCACAACAGCTCCAGGAAACCACACAACAGAACTTTCTACATATTCGGCCTAATGTGCTATTTTTCAGAATATGGAGAAAAACATACCTGCAATTCTGCTAATATGTTCAATAAGTGAATGAAACACAGAAAAGATCTCCGTCAAAGGTCTACAGACTTCAAGGACAGAGCAGATTTTGTGTGACGGGGGCACAGAGGATACAAACACAAGGACCAGTCCCTGCATTTTCGGGGCTTCCAGGTGAGTGAAACACATTACACGGGCTGTTTCCATGGACCACGTCTCATGACGAGTTCGAATAAACTTGTTTAAATAAACTTGCAATTGTTCAGAAATAATTGTTAAATAAACAAGTTTAAATAAACTTACAGTTGTTCAGAAATAATTTTCCTTTCTCCGAGTTAAGGTATTTTGAATTCAACAAATTGTGCTGTTGTCTAAATCCAGATGTCACAGAATTAACTGAAAAAATTCTACAGGGAATAAAATCTCCTTGTTTACCATTATCTTATTAAAACTCAACATCACATTCACTCAATAAGTGATATCTGGAATTCAGAAATATTAAAATATTGACTGCTTTGTGACTTTTATGAGCTGGGTTTGATTTTCATGGCAGAGTCTGCAAGCTATTGGTTATTCTCATATTATAGAAGCAAATATCATTTATCTGTTATGAGACCAGATTTAAGTAAAAAGGTTTTAAGAATGTCATGGGTTTAACAATCATACTGTCTCTGAAGCAAGGATGCCCACGTTTAGGTACAGGACTCACACCTATAGTGTCAGCACTTTGGGAGGCCTAGGAGGAAGGACTGCTTGAGGCCAGGAGTTGGAGACCAGCCTAGGCAACATAGCAAGAATTTGTCTCTACAAAAAAAAAAATAATAATTCAAAAAAAAGATTTAGCCAGGCTTGGTGGTATGCACCTGTAGTCATAGCTATTTGGGAGGCTGAGGCAGGAGGGTTGCTTGAGCCCAGGAGTTGGAGGCTGCAGGGAGCTGTGACAGGGCCACTGTGCTCCAGCTTTACTTTTTGAAAAAGTTTTAAATCATTAGCTTGATTTTGCAACACTCCTACATTCTTGGCTGTGCATTCATGTTAATCTATTTCAGATAAAAGTAAAGTTTACTTCTACAAAAAATGAGCTTTCTAGAAAATAATTTAGAAATAGTAGAATATCATAAACTACTAATTAATAACCACTGCTCCTTATAGAGTACATGGGAAATAATTGGCTTGTAGTAAACTTGCATACTATAAAAGTCATGACAGAAGCCATCTGTTGGTGCCACCACTGATTTATGACTGTAGAAGAAAAAAAAGATCAGTGAACACAGTTCTCATGCACCTCTTGATCTGAGACTCCAGGGCAGGAGAAAATACGCCAGTGTATAAAACCATAGTGCCCTTGCTACCAGTGTGGGGAAATTCCTGTTGCTTTATCTGTCTCCAGCACGTCAAATTTGGGATCTAAAATTTTTTTTTAAATATGAAGGGGTACTAGGACATGAACATGGACTTTGACCTCCAGGTTGTCCATTTGAAACACTGACACGATTTTCATTATGAGTTCACCGCAATTCCAAAATTTTAGATGTGAAGATGTACCTTTGTGTTGCCTATCCAAAGAAACAAATTCAAGTGTTGGCAACAGTGTGAAGATATCAGCAATATGAATAAAAACCTGACAGTATGCATATTCTTTGATGTAGCAATCATCACTCTTGAAACTTTATCCAGGCCAAAAGTAAGAAAGGAGGCTGGAGGGTGCATGATGGCGGCAGGGGGCAGGGGGGGGCGAGGTGGCCCCAGTGAAAGAAGCATGTGACTGACTGTCCACAGCTGTCACCTCGGAGTAGCTGTCTTTCCCTGCAGCTCCACAGCAGTCTACACCACGCTTGGGTGTTTGCAGTATTTCCACTTGTCCACACGTGGGGGAGCCAGGAGTTTGAGAATCCAGCTGCCTATGAAAGTTACAGTTCGAATCTCTGAGAGACACCTCTCTGGGGGAGGAGCCTGCATTGTGGTGTCTTGAAGACTCAATAAACTTCCCATAGGCTGCATGGTGGTGGCCTCACAGTTCTGTGAGCAGAATCCTTGGTGACTGCCAAATGCAAATGCAGGAAGCCCTTCTCCCCTCAGCGTCAGTCCTGAACAGCCCTGCTTCACTGGGGGTTTTGGCAAAGGAGCAGGGCTCAGCCCTTGCTCTCTAACATGCAAGGAGGGGCTGCAGCGGCTCCACCAGCCAACACCTGGGGATGGGGATGGGGATGGTCTGTGGGAGTCGGCTCTCGGCCTTCTGCTCTCATGATAACAAGAAAGTCTAGTAACTACATAAAAAAATTGTCCTAATAAAGTAATTGGAAAAGTGGGCAAAGATAAACATATGAGCATGCTGAGCTTGGGTGATTTTTAAATTTTTTTTAATTTATAGTTCTAAATATGTAGGGTTTAATTAAAATAATCAAAATGTATATTATCTAATTTCATCATGGGATCGGGGAAATAAATGATGGGTTAGGCACATAACAGAATAAAGGAACGGTGCTGTCCAGGTGAGGTCATGCTATGGTTAAAACACACACACACAGTCTCCCACCTCAGTGGACTAAAACTATGATGATCTCATCCTTTCTTTTCTTTTCTTTCCCTTCCTTCCTTCCTTTTTTTTTTTTCCCCAAGACAGAGTCTTACTTTGTCACCCTGGGTAGAGTGCTGCAGCGTCATAGAGTGTAGCAACCTCAAACTCTTGGGCTCAAGAGATCCTCTTGCCTTAGCCTCCCAAGTAGCTGGGACTATAGGTGCCCTCCACAATACCCAGCTAATTTTTCTATTTTTTTTTTTTAAGAGACAGAATCTCACTCTTGCTCAGGCTGGTCTCAAACTCCTGAGCTCAGCAATCCACCAGCCTTGGCCTCCTAGGGTGCTGGGATTAAAGGTGTGAGCCACCATGCCCGACAAGATCTATTTCTTTTGCTCACAGGAAGTTCACTGCGGGTCCAAGGCAGTTGGGTTCCTGGGATGACTTGGCATCACAATTTTCACAAACACATGCTTCCAAGTCGGCCAGGAAGAAACTGCCCCAGTGGAGAGCCTCTTACCGGCAGAGAAAACACTTCTGCCCACATGCCATCCACTGAAGCAGTCCCAAGGCCTTACCTAACCTCCAACAACTGGAGAGAGGTGATCTCACTATGTGCCCAGGGGACAGTGAGGGTGCGTGTCTGCTGCAACCACGCAGCAGTTAACAATACCAATATGAAGCTCTATTTTTTGACCCGGGCAAACTATCCATGATATATTAAGTGAGAAAAAAAAGTGTGGGCTCATTAAATGACAGAAGCATTTAAAAAAATCATTGGTGGCTCAGTGCAGTGGCTCACACCTGTAATCCTAGCACTCTGAAAGGTTGAGCCAGGCAGATACCATGAACTCAGGATTTCAAGACCAGCCTGAACAAAAGCGAGACCCTATCTCTACTAAAAGTAATAGCTGGGCATTGTGGCAGGCGCCTGTAGTTCCACCTACTCCAGAGTTCCACCTACTCCAGAGGTTGAGGCATGAGGATTGCTCAAGCCCAGGAGTTTGAAGTTGCAGTGAGCTAGGCTGATGCCACAACACTAGGCAGATGAGAGTTTATCTCAAAAAATAAAAAAAAAATCACTGGAAAGATGCAGAGCTTAACTTTAACAGTGATTTCTCTGGGTGGGGTAGGATTAGAAGGTTTTAAAAAGATCTCGTTTTATACTTTTTCCTTGTATCTTTTTTCCTTGTTTAAATAATAAAGGTATTATTTGATGATGAGAGAAAAGTAAAGCTATGTCTATTTAGAAAAACCTACGATAAACTCCCTTCCTGGTTTCTAAATCAATCTCTTACCAGTTTAGTTGAGGAATCTGTTCTCTCGGGTCTGAACCACCACATGGACTCACAAAACTGAGCTGCCGTGGTGGAGAAGCAGAGCGCAGCTGTGGTGACGCGCAGTAGTCTGTGCAGCTAGACAGCCTGGGTATCCTGACTGCCAATTCCAGCAGGCGTTCCAAAACTCCGGCAGGGATACAAATACCCGCCTCCCTTGCATACAACACTAGTGACATGCTAGTAAATTCAGGTGGGAGATAGGGAGAAGGCAGCACCTTCAGACAGAATCTTCCTGGCTTTCTCGCCTGTGAAACCAAGGAGATGATGCCTGGCATAAGTGTTGCAGGATTGAATAAGATAATGTGGGCACAGCACCCAGCATACAGAAGGCGCTAAATAAATGGTGGCTTCCATTATTGCCTTATGTCTAGAGCAATGATAATAACTAAAGCTCAATTAAGGAGACGTGGTAACAAGCAAGGAGTATTTTATTGTATGCATAGTCTCAAAAAACCCCACAAAAACAGAACCCACAATTAGGAGCAAAGAACTAAGTTTTCTAGCATCTCTGGGATACGCTGGGCACCGCGTCTTATAGAAACATAGCCAGTACAAGAACAAAATGTACTAATTAAACAGTAGCTTTTGCTTCCCCAATCAAAAAAGGCTATAGAGAAAACACTTTAAATTGTACTCTAATAGAAATTTGTTGCACAATTAAACTTCAACAGACTCCAAGAGTTATTGTATTATAAACTGCAGAAAATAGAGTAGGCATTCAATAATCTGCTCACAATTAACAATTAAGCAATAGACACTTGAATAAATGTAGCATGTATTACTTATTTGTTAAACCTCACACTTATAATGAGCAGATGGTTTATCGTTACAGTAACTGGTTTCTTACATTTTAGGAGATACCAGTAACGGAAGTAGAAAGTACTTTAATGAAAACTGATTTTAGAAAAATATCTCCTTGGATCAGAGCTCCTACGGTATTTATTACACATTTGGATCAGTTTCAACAGTTTAAAAATATAGATGCTAACAACTCGAAATCTTTAGGGGAGAACAAAGTGATACACTAGAGCAGATGTTTTTTGTTCATAGTCTCTTGGTAGCAAGACCCAGCTAGGACACAGTAAACAGAGATTCACAACATAATGAATAATTTGTTCCTACTAATGCTATAAGGGTATTGCTAGCACTTGGCCTAATAAAGAGCGATTTAAAAACATGTTTACAATGAAGAATTGGCATCTGCTTATCCTACAACACTAGATTAAATATAAGCATCTTCTCTACTATTCTGTACTCCTTTATCCCGACATGTACAACTGAGCTTGCATATTCAGGAATGGAAAGACCAGTAAACTGTTACCTAAAGAACTAATTTAAACGACCCATTTAAGAGAAGTGCAATCAAAATAAGGCAAGAGCTATAAGCCTATCTGTACCTTCTCTCTGAGTCTCGTCTGTACAACTGAGAAAATAATTTTCGCCCACCTCTATAAAAAATATTACCCCTTTGCTACCTAAAACATGATATACAAGACAAGCCTGGCACATATGTCTTTAAACAGAAAAAAGAAACTAGGCCAGGGTGCAGAGCAAGCTACGGCAACACATTCTCCTTTCCTTGCCTAAGATACCTCACTTCAGTTCTTCCTTAAATAGAAATTCCCTCCTTGATTTATATTAACTTAACCCCTCAGGAGGCACTATAACAACTTTATGTTCTCTATGGAACACAGGGTTTTTCATAAAGAATTTCTTAAAATAAAACAAGTGTGAAAGCTATGGAGTACTCTCAGCAGCCGTGATACTCTGTTCAGTCTACCACAGATATTAAGAAGTCACATTTTACAGAAGTTAAGAGAAAACAAAACCACAGTTCAGCACTCTTCCACAGGGCAAGAAATTGCTCGTGTTCTAATTTCCTCTCAGGACTTAATAAACCCCCCCACCCCCTCGAATAGCACCATTGTTTGGGCTGAACCAGTAACTGGACTAAAGGGAATATAGGAAGCTTAACACTTAACACTGTGGTTGAAAAGTGGCCATCACTTAATTTTACTAAACTATGTTAACAATATGCATTTTTAAAAGAGTCTGGGGAAGTTTATCTTTTTCAGGTGATGTAACAGGACAATTATAAGAAGCAACAAAACCCTTCAGTCTTATTTCTGAAGACAAGCCAACTTTTCATGTAGATCATTCCAGAACACAATGTGCCTGGCCTCCTTTCCTTAGTACCTGCCATTAAGACATCTTAGTTTCACTGCCTGTCTTAAACTTCTTAGGACCTCTAAGACACTGTTATAAGACAGGCTCAGTCCCTTAGTTTTATCATGCTGAATGACCACGTTGTTTCAACACCATCCCAACACAGAGAGGTGCAGTACTGAGATTTTTAAAATCAATACATTGGTAAGACTAACAAAGCTACTGTTGCTATCTATTTTTATACTTGTCCTTTAAAAAAGTTGGCCCTTTTCCACTCACTGCCACAGTCCTCAAGTAATAGATACACGAACTGTTGTTTAAAAAAACACACACACATAAATGGAATATGAAAAGACATGAACCTGTTCAGAGGTCTTCCTCATCCTAGTACTCAGTGTCCAGAAGCTTTAGAAATGCCCCTATGCACGAGGATTTTTGCCAGGGGTTATGAAAGCAATTTACAAGGCAAAAATTACTATGTGAGAACTGACTGACATTTACAGCTCTGGGTCACCAATTTCCTACTCTGAAATTTGAATACTAAGGGTTCCAACTAAAAGTCAGGACAGTTTAAAAGCTATGGAGTACTTTTCTGAAGATGATATTAAATTGCCACAATATCTCAGAGGCTCATCTTGGAACTGCAAGCAGCACGTGGCAGTCAGGAGGATGGGCTGGCCCACGGAACAGACTGATCATTTCCCATCACAATCATGCTGGTTGCGGGGTTTTCCATTAGTCATTACTGTGATGAGGAAAAGCCAGGCAGCTTGTGCGACTCCTTGACTCCTACGTTCACAGCACCATAAAAACGTTTTGACCTCAGAGCACATTTACGGGGAGAAGGAAGAATATGGACTGCCTTAGTCACTACAGAGACTGCACAACTTACTCAAAAACAACTGCAAAGGTTCATCCATGGCACACTGGCTGGGAAGAGAACCAACTCGAGTGAGCCGAATGCTAAGTGCAGATTATAGCAGGACCCAAAAAGAACAGGTGTCTGTAAGTTTATAATGACTAAGTGTAGGGGGCACTCACATCCTGCCAGGACATAAGGGGAGATCTCTGGTTTCTTAAGTTCCTATTGTCACCCCTCCAGAAGGAGAGAACCAGTCCTCTTCCTGCCAACTCCTGCTCCTACCACAGAGCCCCTGAGGGGAAGTGTGTCTGTACCTGGGACTGCTTGAAGGCCTTCTAAGCGTTGACTTTTTATTGCTCAACTTTTTCCAGTCTAAAACGCTCATTTACTAGATAATTCTCTCTGTACACCTTAGCACACTTTTCAAGAGGAAGTTTCGCTGAAGTAATTCCATCCCTCAGAGAGCCATCACACACAGACCTTTTCCATATTAGTCCCCACAGGTAATTTCCACAAATGCCCCAAAACACATCTTTACATTTTTTTCATTGTAAAAATGCTGATCTGTTTTTAAGTGGCTACTGTCTGTCCATTACGAGACAGTGACCTCGGAGCTATGTGGGAAAGGTTTCATTTGGTGGAGTTGCTGCTCGTAAGGTGTGGACATCGCCCAGCTCCCGCATCAATGTGGAGAAAACCCAGTGGCCAGGCTGCAGCCCACCACCGGCGTCATGTCCCAGATCTACAAGGGAATAAGAAACAGGAGAGGCAAAGCTGATCGCATGGTGTAACAGCAAGAATCAACAGAGGGACAAACGGCTGTCAAAATGGTGTCAAATAGCCAATTCTCTCATCATCTTTCACTACAAAACCCCCTTAAGATTTAGACAGAGATAAACAATGTGATTCAGGTTGGCTGCAATCCTAACACTCTGGGAGGCTGAAGTGGGGGGATCCCTTAAGCTCAGGAGTTTGAAACCAGCCTGAGCAAGAGTGAGACCCCATCTCTACTAAAATAGAAAAAAATTAGCCAGTCGATGTCGAGTGTGCCTATAGTCCCAGCTCCTCGGGAGGCTGAGGCAGGAGGATCTGTTGAACCCAGGAGTTTGAGGCTGAAGTGAGCTATTTGATGCCACTGTGCTTTACCCAGGGCAACAAAATGAACTTCTGCCTCAAAAAAAAAAAAGGAATGTAGTTCACCAAAATGAGGAAAAAGCTTATATACAGTATCTTGACAAAAACATTACATCACAAAATGTTTTATTATAAATATAATTTTTCAAAAGCCCACTGGGAATATAACATTTCAGTTTCACAACTCAAGAGTGGTACTAAGTATAAAACACTGACTTTTGACTTAAGCCAATGGCTTAACAATGAGGATGCCTTCTCGCCAGCATGAAAAGGTATGTGAGCAAGAGAAGGACCATCTAGAGATGGGCTTGCCCAAAATCCAGGCCAGCGAAGGTGAGGCACCTGGAGGTCAGATGGGCACCCACAAGGCTGCCAGGCCCCCCACTCCCGCTTACTCCGTCAGGTTGACGTGGCAGAGGGAAATGCCAGGGGACTGACTGCCTCTGAGGGCAGGAGAGACTCACAAGCTAGCAATTTGCTACTCAGGGTTTTAAACTGGCAATTGAAAAGGAAGGCAATCAGAAAAGGCTAGAACTGTCTCCAGCCCAATCCTAACATGACCATGGGGCAGTATGAACTGAGATGCTAATTGAGACAATTACCCAGCTTACCTTTACAACACGGTCGGTCCCACAGGTCACCATCAGTCCCCTGGCAACGTCCATGGACATGTGGGAAATGTTGTGTTTTCCTTCATGAAAGGTCGCTAGAGAAGTTCGACTAACAAAGAAGAGAGAGGTCACTGCAAACTCACCCCACTGTACCTGTGGCCAAAGGGGTAACCTTTTTAGCAAAATAAAAGAAGTAAATACTTACAATGAGAGTGATAAAATTTTTTCCTAAAAATGTGGCTATGGCTTTGAAAGCTAAGCTTACAGGAAGGGAGGCAGAAAGCACGGCAGAGGGCAAGGCTGCTTGATAAAACTCCCAAATAACGTTTATGCTTTTTACTGGGAAGGCTGATGCATTCCCAGACTTAAGAACAAGAACTTTCCACAGAAGAGGAGCTATACCAAAAGACAGCATGGTGAGGTGAGTCCTTGACTGCAGACTCCCTAAAACCTCCCTGCCCCCCCAGGGCAACGCCTCTTACAGCCTGGCTCTTACTCCCCCCGACACCCAGCAGCTGTAACCCTGTCACTAATCCCAGCCCCCACAACGACTTTCCGACTTGGGCCTCTGCCTGGGTTTTAAAAGATGATTTTTTTTTTTTTTGAGACGGAGCCTCAAGCTATCCCCCTGGGTAGAGTGCCATGGCTTCACAGCTCAGAGCAACCTCCAACTCCTGGGCTCAGGCGAGTCTCCTGCCTCTGCCTCCCAAGTAGCTGGGAC
>CAUYTI010020190.1:0-17026 GCA_963575145.1 Galago senegalensis | reverse complement strand
TGCCTCAGCAGTGTGCCTGGGCTGGGCTGCACTGCAGCGCTCACATCTGGGGAGCCTGGGGCTGTGCCTCAGCAGTGTGCCTGGGCTGGGCTGCACTGTAGGGCTCACATCAGGGGAGCCGGGGCTGTGCCTCAGCAGTGTGCCTGGGCTGGGCTGCACTGTAGGGCTCACATCAGGGGAGCCGGGGCTGTGCCTCAGCAGTGTGCCTGGGCTGGGCTGCACTGCAGCGCTCACATCTGGGAGGGAGGAGAGCTCAGTGGTCTCTTTGCATTCAGAGATGCTAACATCTATTACAAAATTAACCAAAGATCATTGAATATGAAATAAATCACCAGCTGGGTTTGTGAAATTGTCTGTTTCTAGCACCAGATGGCTTGATTTCTCTGTTTTCTTTGGGGTTTCGTGTGTGCGCCTTGCCCTTTGTGTGGGGCAGAGGTGTGGTGCCCACCGGGTTCCTCTCACCCTGCTCTCTTCAGCCTCTGCACAGTGTCTGGTGTCAGCAGCTTCTTCAAGTGAGTCATCTCTGCATTAATTCAACAGTTCAATCCTAACTGTGCAGAGAGCGCAGTCAGCACAGACAGTGACCGTGCACTCTTAAATCATTGCCATAACGATCCTGCTTTGGTAAAGAATTGAATGCCTGAACTTGTCAATATTCATGGTACGAGATGTCCATCGTGCTGGGGGGCGGGGGGAGATAAAAGTGTAAGCGTCACCAGTCCTTGCTTACATCTTACTCAGAAGGTCATTTGTCATGTGGAGGTCAGCAGTCTCATCTCTGCGTCGGGCTGTACAGTGGACAGTCCGTTGTTCCTGTACGTTGGTAACAGGACCTGTCAC
The DNA here is from genome assembly GCA_963575145.1 of Galago senegalensis. NCBI lineage: Eukaryota > Metazoa > Chordata > Mammalia > Primates > Galagidae > Galago > Galago senegalensis. The sequence continues at coordinate 16,186 of CAUYTI010020190.1, read as the reverse complement.
CCGCTGCAGGCACCTAACAGAACGGTTCTGTGCACTAGGACGCAGTTGAGGAAACCATATTTGTGTTGGAAATACGGCCTCTTTTCTTTCTGTTAGAATGACCATAGCATCCTTTATGTTGTCTTGTTGTTAAGAAGCTCAGTTTTTGAGACAGGAAACTGTATGTTCTGTTTTGTTTCTCCACAGGGTTTTGCTCAGAGCCTCCTAAAAAAGATGTCGCATCGAAGTTCTATTCCTGGCTGTGGAGTGACTTTTGAAATTGTCTCCAACATTCCAGAGGTGAAGGATCATCTGCAACTCGAATTCACTAGAAATAAACCTTTGACAGGAGCTAACTCCCTGAGAAGCCACCCAGCTGAGAAATAGAGACGCGTGCCGTGAAAATGGGGATTTGGGCAAATGCTAGAGACTTCTCTGATCTTAATTCATGGCGGAATTCTCTAGTTTAAAAGTTATAGTTTTAGTATTTTATTGAAAAGGAACTTTCTTTTGAAAAGCAAAGCTCCACCTTTTGACTCAGAGAAGAGGGTAGAAGGTCATGATACAACCCCTCAGGGGAGGTGACACAGCTCGGCAGAGCTTCACGTTTGATCTTGGAGTCAAACAGCAATCTTGTTTCTTTACTTACTAACAAAGTAAACTCGGGTAAATTACTCTGACCCTAAATTTTTTTTATCAAATGGGATTAGTAATAGCTTCTGTGTAGGGATTTCGAGGATTAAATGGGGTAACTCATACAAATTATTTCTATTGTCGTTCCTAAAATGATCATTTTGTTAGTACCGCTGTTTTTCTTTCTGAACTAATTGAGATCGAGGATTCAGACAGTGGAGCTTATTAAAATTAGACACCTGATAGAGGTTTGATGGAAGATGGGCATATTTAACTCCTGAGTTAGACTGATTCTTCCTGGCTGGGGCACAGCGAGGTAACAGAGGGGCCCCTTGCAGGGGCAGTGGAAGGGAGGGACCTAAGGAAAGGACTCTGAGAAAGAGAAAGTTCCTTTTCCACAGGCTCTAGCAGAAAGTGGGGAGTGAGCAAGGGGTAGAGACTTAGTTTCCTCAGATGCACACACACCCCAGCATCAGGGACACCTGTTCTCTTTATTTCAGGGCTTAGGATCCGTCCATTGATCTCTGCTGAGTATTTGCACAGGAGGTGGACAATGTACATTTTAATGCAGATGCAAGTTTTTATAAAAGAAAAAAGCAGCTTATCCAGGACTTAGGTTTTATTTTCTATCTCTTGTACTGCTCAATGCTTTCTCCTCTCAGATACCGTCAGATAGTACCTGGTTCTTTCTTGGATCTCCAAGCATTAGACTTACATAGTCAATACAAACCATTTACTTATCTAATTTGGAGCCTGCTGAGCATTTAAAAATAAGCCTGTTTGCAGAGTTAGACTAGCTGTAAAATCTTAGGTCTATAATATTCTCTGTGTGCTTCGGTCACTCCTGTATGATCTGAAATAAGCATGTGTGTGTTTAGCTGGAGACATGCTCTCTAGTCTCTGCCTCTGACACTTCCTTTTCCCAGTGGTTTCAGGTCTTCCTAAAAGGCGTGAATACAGTTGAGAAGTGGCTGTTCTCGCTTCATCTCCCCTTTCCTTTCCTCCTCTCCCACTTGTAGTTTCCTTATCCTTTTCAAACATGCTTTTATTCTTAGGTGATACGGTTTTAAAGGAGAATAAAAGTGAGGGAATCAGCTTTTAGAAGATAAACATAACCCCATGTGGTCGGGCTGTTAATAATTAGCTAAACATCCAAGTTCGCAAATGCTGTTTCACATTATCAAATCTGGTTGTGAGAGGATTTTAAAAAGATGCTTCAATAAGTAAGTTTCATGAAAAATCCCCCAAAAGTTTTTATTATGTTCCATATTACAGAAACCATGAGGGCGTCATGGCAAAAAGAAGCTGTCTCAGGCCAGACAGCAACAGAGACAGTTTGTCCTTACAGAATCAGGGCAGTGTCCATCCCCTTTAGACACTAACGGGATTTTGTGTGGGATGGTGAAAAGAATATTCTGCCAGGAGTCAGGAGACGTAGTTCTAGTCTTGTGTCCTTTGCTAATTATGTGGCCTTCCTCTTTTGTCATGTAGAAAATGAGGATGATTCTTCCTTTTCAGGTCTCCAGTAAATTACTAGTAGGAGACAAAAATGTGAACTCGGGCGGCGCCTGTGGCTCAAAAGGGCAGGGTGCCAGTCCCATATACCGAGTGTGGCGGGTTCAAACCCAGCCCTGGCCAAAAAAAAAAGACCACTGTTGGGCAGTGCCTGTGGCTCAAAGGAGTAGGGTGCCGGCCCCATATGCTGGAGGTGGCAGGTTCAAACCCAGCCCCGGCCAAAAACTGCAAAAAAAAAAGTGTGAACTTATGCTGTCTTACAAATCCTCCTATGTTTTATGTGTTCGAAGACTGATTTAAATTTTTAAATATATCTTTGGGGCAGTGCCTGTGGCTCAAAGGAGTAGGGCACCAGCCCCATATACTGGAGGTGGCGGGTTCAAACCCAGCCCTGGCCAAAAACTGTGCCCCCCCCAATTATATGTATAAAAATATATATATTTAGATAGATTTTATTGTATATTTTATATAGATTATATATATCTATATTTTATAGTTATATATAGATACATATATATATTTTATATTTTATATATATAAGAGATATATATATATCTCTTTGAAGGCTGGGTATGGTGACTCACACCTGTAATCCTAGCAGTCTGTAAGGCCAAGGCAGGTTGATTGCTTGAGGTTACGTGTTTTAAGACCGGCCTGAGCCAAGAGCAAGAGTCCATCTCTACTAAAAGAAAAAATAAAAATAGAAAAATTAGTCGGTCATTGTGGCAGTTGCCTATAGTCCCAGTTACTTGGGAGCCTGAGTGAAGAGGATTGATTGAGCCTGTGAGTGGGAGGTTGCTGTGAGCTATGACACCACAGCACTCTATCCAGGCGGGGCAGAATGAGACTGTGTCTCAAAAGAAATACATATTTTTGAAGTTAGAATGTATCTTATAATTGATGACATCCTAAAATTGACTGGCAGTTTTTTTCTTACGTTTTATTTTCCAATTGATGGCACTTGAGATGCAGTGGTGTGTGGAGTGCCTGTTATAGTTTTGACATTATTGTACAGAACACACAAGTAAATAAAATATCTGGCATCCCCTGAGAATAATAATTTGCTATGAACTTACTTGGCTTGAAATAATTAAATACCTGTGTAAAGTCCCTCCCTGACGTGTGACTCTGCCGTTGACGTGCACAGTCAGCTCATTTAGGAGGAGTGGGGTGGATGGGCTCTCCCAGAAGGCTCAGTAAGAATTTCCCTGTTTACGTCTCTTCTTGCTCAACTTGGAGCCTTTGGCCTCTGCCCCTCCAGAGTTGAGGATTGAGACCAGTTTTAGAAGCTGCCAGGGGCTCGGCGCCTGTGGCTCAGGAGGCTAGGGCGCCAGCCACATACACCTAAGGTGGCGGGTTCGAATCCAGCCCCGGCCCGCCAAACAGCAATGACGGCTGCAACCAAAAAATAGCCGGGCATTGTGACGGGTGCCTGTGGTCCCAGCTACTTGGGAGGCTGAGATAGGAGACTCACTTGAGCCCAGGAGTTGGAGGTTGCTGTGAGCTGTGATGCCATGGCATTCTACCCAGGGTGACAGCTTGAGGCTCTATCTTTAAAAAAAAAAAAAAAAAAGAAGCTGCCAGGTCCCGAGCGGGTGGTCTTCAGGGCCTGCTTAGTAGGAGGAGCTGAAATCTTGTTTCTTGGCCACCCCCTCCTGCCAGGGAGTGGGGATCCCACCTCCAAGTCACTCTGGCTCCTCTCTCACCTCTCTCACCCTTCAGGAGTTTGGGGAAAGGGCTCGGGCAGGAAGTGTGTTCCCGAGATCTTGCTGTCATGGTTCTAGTTCTTGCTAGCCTACAAAATCCTTTCTAACCCAGTAATGGTTCTGTTGTTTGGGGGTTTTGCAGTGGGAATTGAGAACAGTTTTGTTGAGAATGTGCTGTGTTTTAGCTCTGGTGTGTTTAGCTTTTCAAGTTAACCTAGTAGCCTAATTACCATCTCATTATTTCTTGGGAAAATGCATTTTGAGTTCCAAGAGTAGCTGCCTTTCAGTGGAATTTTGGGCCACATCCTGTTGGCTCAGACTGTGTGAGCACATCAGGAGCTTGTCTGATGTTTCCTTCAGCAACAGCTTAACACACAACCTCCCGTTCCCAGGACGCCCAGGGAGCAGAGGAGCGAGAAGCTCTGGCGAGAATGGCTGCCAATGTGGAGAACCCGGCCTCCGCGGCCTCGGAGGCGCACATCGAGAAGTACCTGCGGAGCGTGCTGGCCGTGGAGAACCTCCTCACCCTGGACCGTCTGCGCCAGGTAGCTGCAGCGCCCGCCTACCAGTCGGGGCTGTGGCTGACTCTGTAATGCACTGTATTGCTGCCTCTAAACTTCTGAAGAGTTGGCTAGAATTAACATCGAGTAATCCAGGACCATAAGTGGGTCATTTTGTCATGTAAGGCAGCAGCTGTTATTTAAATAAACCAGGAATGTCTGGGCCTGGTGGGCCCGAGCCTGCTGTGGACGGTGCTGCTTTGGGGGGTGTTTCACGCAGCCTCGTCCTCTGTGTGTTTTCTGGTTCACAGGAAGTCGCGGTGAAGGAACAGTTAACAGGGAAAGGGAAGCTGAGCAGGAGGAGCATCAGCTCTCCCAGCGTGAACAGAGTGAGTCTCTGGGGCCTCGCTTCCCGCTCTGCCTGGGGTTCCCCTTTTCTCTTTAGTCACTCTCGCATGACCTTTATTTTTATTTTATTGGTTTGTTTGCTTATTTTTATTTATTCATTTATTTGAGACACAGCCTCTAGTGTTGCCCTCAGTAGAGTGCTGTGGCATCATAGCTCACAGCAACCTCCAACTCCTGGGCTTAAGCGATTCTCTTGCCTCAGCCTCCCAAGTAGCTGTATCTACAAGTGCCTGCCACAACGCCCAGCTATTTCTGTTTTTTGGTTGTAGTTGTCATTGTTGTTTGCCAGGCTCGGGTTGGATTCGAGCCTGGTAGCTCTGGTGTATGTGGCTGGCGTCTTAGCAGTTTGAGCTACAGGTGCTGAGCCTTGTTTGTTTATTTAGACAGAGTCTCACTATGTTGCCCTCTGTAGGGTGCTGTGGTGTCATAGCTCATAGCAACCTCAAACTCTTGGGCTTAAGCAATTCTCTTGCCTCAGCTTCCCATGTAGCTGGGACTACAGGTACCCACCATAACGCCTGGCTATTTTTTTGTTGTTGTTGTTTAGCAGGCCCAGGTTGGGTTCAAACCCACCAGCTTGGTGTATGTGACTGGAGCCTAAACACCGAGCTGCAGGCTCCGTGCTTCTTCTGTGACCTTTAAATCTCACCTCAGATTTCCCTTCCTTCCCGGGGTGTCTGCGTCCCTCCACCCCTGTTCCTGCTGCTGTTTTCGGGGACATATTGTTGAAGTACCTTTCAGATGGTTCCCGTTTATGTCCCAGTCATCATGGGCTCGCGTAGACTGTAGGTGCACAGCGAATGTTTGTGGAACTAACGAGAACTAGCCGAGTACCCGGGACAAGTTAGTTACATTTTCTGGGCTTTAATTAATCATTTTTAAATTAAGGAAAAGTCTGGTTGCTCACAGGCCATGCAGGATAATATAAATGAGTAAAGTAGGCTGTGTTCATTTCATAATGGTGGTGGCAAGTCATTTGTTGTCTTTTAAAACGTAGGTTAATTTATAGATACATTGAACATGGGAATAATTCTTCATAAAGAAATATGCTTGTGCCTCTTGATTCTTTGCTTTTTTCATTTTTGGTAGAGACGCAGATATGAAAAAAATAATGTTAAGATATAGATATGAAAAATAGTCACAGTTTAGAAGAAAAGTTGCAGTGAAGTGTCAGGAGGAGCAGCGTGCTGTAGCCTGGGGTTGGAGGGAAAAGAGTGGGCGATACCGGGGATGTCCTGCCTAAGACCCCCGTGGGCCACGCAGCGACTACAGAGTGACATCCTGGCCACCTCTCAGAAAGATCGGGACCGTTCTCAGTTAGAAATGCCACTTTAATTTAAGGTAAACATCTTCTCATTGCTTCAGAAAATGATACGTCCACACAGAGTCTTGGAATTTGGAATCTGATAGTTTAAAATAGAGTTTTAAAATAAAGTTTGTGAGTTTACATTTGCTACAGATACTCCGAGAAAGGAACCATACGCTCGGGCCCTGGTGAGATAACCCAGGGCAGCAAATGAAACGTGTTCTCACTCAGGTCCAGCCTGTGGTCGCCTGAGTGTAAACCCAGTGTCCAGGTCTCATGGGAACCTTCACCTGAGAATTGTTAGTAACCGAGTCATTGTTTTTAGTGTCCCTAAAGCCACTAAAATCTGCAGCCTTGGTCTCAGTGACCTCGCTGCTGCCTTCCAGCATTGACACCCAGCTGACCGTGTGGTCAGAGCCCTGGACAGTGTGTCGTGTACATCAGCACAAGAAGGACTGACCCTCCCGTCTTCCTTCCTCAGTTGTCTGGAAGCCGACAAGACCTCATTCCGTCCTATAGTCTCAGCAGCAACAAGGTGAGTCTGTGTGACTATTCCAGTCCGTTCCAGGCTTTTCCCTTTGACCTTCATCTTCTCAAATATCACCTACTCTATTCTCATGCCAGCATTTTCCTACTCGTTTGCCCTATGTGAGGTGTATTGGGAGGCGTTTAGAGTTCACTTCTTTCACTCCACCAGTTAAAGTAAGGCTTACAGGGCCTCCTTACTATCCGGGTTGAAAACCATTATTTTATTTTATTTATTTATTTTTTTTTGCTAAAGTTTATATTTTTGTTTAACACATTCTTCCTATTTTTGTCAGAAAGGAACTTCGAATCAGATTTCAATGGTGAAGTATTGACGTAGTGATTGAAAAATGTGTGAGAAGTATGAAAATTATGCTGAAAACTTAATATTATTTGTTAGAGGAAAGTAGAATAAGGGAACAGAAATCTTTAGGTGGATTTTATTTCCTTAAACGAAGCTTGCCCCATTTAACAGCGTTTTAAGCATAGATGACTCTCACTTAAAAGAGGTTGGCACTTGGACCTGGATGTCCCACGTTGCAGTCTGTGCCTGTGGTTCTGTGGGGGCCAGGTGGCCGTCGGTGCCATCAGCTGTGTGCAGCCCGCTCTGAGCTGGTATCGCAGCCCCGGGGAGGGCCGTGGTGGATGCTGCCACGTGAGATGGTATGATGTGAGGGGGATGTTTGCAAATAGTCTGGGTGGGAGGAGTAGGACTGGATCAAAGGAGATAGGTTGTGTCATAACAATTATTAATGCTGAGTGGGGTTTATTGTACTGTTGTTAACTGATCTATACTGTTTTTGTGTTTTTGACGTTTTCCTTATGAAAACATAAGGAGAATGTCAGAATGAAGTTGGTGAATCAGTGGCCCATTTGTAAGATCCTGATGACTGGTAGTTTGCCTGAAATGATATGTGTTCACGGACACACAAACTCCCGTCCACTCCCCAGGGTACTGCTGACCTGTGTGGACATGGGGGTTGTAAGTGTGCTCAGGGTTAGTATTTGCTTGTATTCGACTGAGAATAGGCTTGTTCATGACTTGGAGAAAGCAGAGCTTTGGGGAAATTGATCATAGAGTGATTTTAAAATGTAAATACAATAATCTGGGCCTGGTGCAGTGGCTCACACCTGTAATCTAGCACTCTGGGAAGCCGAGGCGGGTGGATTGCTTGAGCTCACAGGTTTGAGACCAGACTGGGCCAGAGCGAGACCTTGTCTCTAAAAATAGCTGGGTGTTGTGGTGGGTGCCTGTAGTCCCAGCTACTTGGGAGACTGAGGCAAGAGAATGGCTTAAATGCAAGAATTTGAGGTTGCCATGAGCTGTGACGCCACGGCACTCTAACCAGGGTGACAAAGTGAGCTTCTGTCTCAAAAAATAACCTAAGGAAAATATAGTTATAAGAAAAAACATGACTTTCTGTGTTTTGGGGGAAATTTATTTAACCCAAATGTCTCAAGTTCCTGGAAGGAGCCGGCCAAGTTTCTATCTTTGCCCAGTTTCTTCAAACGTAAAATGGAGATGTGCTAGAAAGTAATGGATCTACCCCAGAGAGCATTTCTGTGTCATTGGAACCAGCAAGCACAGCAGTGGAGCAGAGGTGCTCCCTTAGAAGTGACCCAGGCAGAGCCAGAGCAGGACGGAGGGAGCGGGGGTGGCTGCAGGGCAGGGGACAGTGCTGCACTGCTCACTGCAGGCGGCTCGGCCCCACGAGGCCAGAAGAGTCACAGAGAGGCGCCTGGGGAACAGGGCAGTGTGGGCGAGAGTAGGGTGGTGGGAGTTCATGGGCAGGACCCGCAGAGGAGGAGCCTCCTGAGGACTAACAGGGAGGTGGACACCAGGGAACAACTTGATAGAGGGCGGGGTTGTGGTTACGGCTGAACCAGACAGCCTCAGTGGCCCCGCTAAACCCTACTCCTGGCTGTGGTGTGTGATGTGGCCCTAGGATACCATATATAGTGAAAGTGTATACAGTAATCAAGGCAGAGTGTGAAAAAATTGTTCTCAGTGGGAGGATGGAGAGAGCAGGTAGAGGAGAAGTGGTGTCAGAGGGCAGGGAGAGACACACACAGGTATTTGAGAGAGTCTCTAGAGTCCTGTGGACAGGAAACCCAAGGCTGGAGGGAGACAGGTGACGGCAGGTTTGGATGGCAGTGTAGCTCACTGGGGGTGAGCTGCGGAGAGGCAGGTTTGGGAAAGAAATAATTTAGTTTCATTTTTGAGGGTTTCAAGTATCAGAGTTGACACCAGGGCTCAGAAAGGGTGGGGAGTCGGGAGGGGAGAGGCAGTTCCTTCAGGGAAGTGCTGAGACACCCAGGGCCAGAGCCCCAGAGGAGGGACCCCCAGGGAGCACATCTGGGGAGGTGGGAGAGGAGTGGTCTGCGCAGCTGTCCTTCCAGACTCTCCAAAGCCAGCACGTATGCTGGGCACTGAGAAGGCTGCTCTGGTGTGACCCTGCGGGGCTCACTGTGGACCTTTCTGAGGGGATTTCTCTGGAGGGCTGGGACCAGTTGGATCCAGGAGTTAGCAGGGGAAAATATAGAACCACACATTCTCGTTCCTGTAACAAGACCTTCCCTCTGATTCTTAATTCCTTGGGGTCCCTGAGTAACTTAGCAAAGGTAAGAAAGGCCTCATTTCCACCCACGTCGGTCTTGTGTCCTGGTGCCACCCCAGGAATTAGGGTGCGGGTCCCCCCACTCTCTCTGGCCTGGTGTACATCGTGAGCTGTGGTTCCATCACTCACAAAGTTCACACACCTAGGCGGCGCCCATAGCTCAGTGGTTAGGGTGCTGGAGGGTTTGAACCTGGCTGGGGCCAGCTAAAAAACAATGACAACTGCAGCAACAACACGAAAAATAGCCAGGTGTTGTGATGGGCACCTGTCATCCCAGCTACTTGGGAGGCTGAGGCAAAAGGATCACGTAAGCCCAAGAGTTTGAGGTTGCTGTGAGCTGTGACACCACCGCACTCTACCCAGGGCGACAGCTTGAGACTTAAAAAAAAGAAAAAAAGGTCACATACCTGATTAAGGGTGGCCCCAGTGTGCTGTCCTTTTCAGGTTTTGGCCTCTCTTGCCCTCCAATTGTGACATTTTCTATTCTCTGAGAAACGGTGACATCCCATCAGGAAAAACAGAAGGTGCAGGCTCGCCACCCCCAGTTCAGCTGTGGGCGGTCATCCTGCCGCCTTCTGAGTTCTTGGCACCACAAGCCCTGAAAGATTACCAGAGAACCTCTGGCCAGCCTCTGGTCACTGTGGGCGTCACCCTGTGTTCCGGTCAGTAGGTTACGTCAGTGTCCACATGGCAGGTGAGGGGATGTCCGCTTTTCCACTGCTGGCAGGTGAAGCAGGAATGTTCTATCTACAGCAGCTCTGTGGATTGGCCTGTCTGAAGGATGAGGAGCTTCCTGGAGGAACACCAGCCAAGGCGGGCAGTAGTCTTATCCAAAGTAGAGCATCTTGAAAGATATTTAGGGAAAATACTCTTTAAGTTATATGTTCTCACTGGCTGAGAAAGAACCCCCCCCACCTAATCTCCATAGTAGCAAGGAACAGAGGCATTCCCTGCAGCCTTTTACATGAAATAATGGAAAATACCTTTAAATACTTTTTGTCATTGCCTTGAAATCAAAAACCAAAGTGTCGTGAGTGCCAGCCGTAATAATAGTTCTCCTGAGGATTGGTGGTTAAACTGATGGGCATGCAAGTGATCAAAACTCTGTTCAGCCCCTAACACAGCGGTGCTGGTGTCCGTGTGGCTTGAGGACATTCGCTGCGACACCGTCTATAATGCAAAGACTAGAAACAGACGAAATGGACAGTGTGGCATTCAGTTTGTCTCCAGTCTGTCGTCCTTATAAACAGTGTTGTAAATGCCACTACAAACACATATGTATGCACACACACACACGTGGGATACTATGCAGCTGGAAGAATGAGTGGGAACCGCTCCCTATAGTGAGAGAGAAGATGGGAAGACGGTCTGGAGCGTCAGTGCAGGGCAGTGCGCTGCCGTCAGTGCTGCAGTGGGAGGGGCCGCAGGCTTTGCTAGATACCCTGGAAATGAAGCCCACTAGTTAAACCTGCCTCCAGAGGGGTGGGCAGATGCGGGGAAGCGACCTGCTGGGGGTAGAGGTTGGAGGAGACTTCTCACTGCTCACCGTTTTATAGGATTTGGTCATTGGACCATGCAAACCGATTTCCCATTCACGGTTTTAAATTGTTACTCTTGGCGCGCTGGCTCACACCTGTGATCCCAGCACTCTGGGGGGCTAAGGGGGAGGATCCCTTGAGCTCCAGGGTTTGAAGCCAGCCTGAGCAAAAGTAAGAACCTGTCTCTACTAAAAATAGAAAAATTAGCCGGGGTGGTGGTGGGTGCCTGTAGTCCTAGCTACTCAGGAGTCTGAGGCGAGAGGATTCGCTGGAGCACAGGAGTTTGAAGTTGCTGTGAGCTGTGATGCCATGGCAGTCGGTCCAGGGCAACAGAGTGCGACTCTGTCTCAAAACAAATAAAATTAAAATAATAAAATAAGTAAAGTCTTATTCTCTAATGTCATATGTTGTTAGAAGGTTTTGTTCCTTGTATCCAGTAGTCTGAGCTGGTGTCCAGGTCCCGTGTATGGAATCCTCATGCAGCGCTTACTGGAGAAATCGTTGTTTTGGAAATCTCAGCAACTCATTTTTGTTTTTTCTTTTGGGTACTTCCTGCATTCCTCAGTTCTCAGAGCTCCAGGCAGAGGTAATTGATCCATTAGGTTTTCCTAATGAGTGGGATACAAGTGCTATCCCGCTATCTGAAGCTCATTGTGCTTGCTTTTACCTTCAGCGTATGAATGCGTTTTAAATGTAGTCTTTAGACGATGAGTGAAAGTCCTACTAACTCTTGCTCTTTTGTAAAAGTAACTGCCATTGTCAGTATATCTATTTCCTTGCAAATGTTTCTCCTTACCTGGGTCTAAGACTGTAAAAGTATCTGTCAAAAAAGGCCGGGAATTAGGGCATCTGATTGAATGTGGAAGGGTCTGGAATGTGAGGGGATGGAGCTAATTCATATTTAATAGATTATAAAAGTGGGGACTTAGAAGCATGGGTAGTACAAAAAATGGCGAAAGTACTTTGGGCATTCTTTTTTTATTTCTTGTTTTTAAATTTCGGGTTCGTGTGCGGGCATAAACAACTAGGTTACAATGTTCACCTTTTTTAGGTAGAGTTCTGCTTACAGTTGTGCCCTGTAACCAAGAGGCGTGCCGACTCCCTCCTTACCTTGTGTCCAGGGCATCCTCTTGATAGCAGAGTTTTACTTAGTTAGAACCATCCTGGTTTCTTTGCATGAAAGTATTTAATGTGCAGGAGAGTCAAGTCAGAAGTACAGTTTTAACCTGGACTTAATGATGCTGAAAAGGTTAGAAACCATATTTTGAAATTATGGACAATTATAATTGCATTAATTACATGACCTTGCAGACTTGCATGGGCTGTTTTTGTTAGCCTGTGTGTCTGTCCCGTTGATGCTGTGCCTCAGAATCATAGACTTCAGGGCCTGGTGTACCTTGTCTTCCATGCCACACCACACGACACCACGCCACATCGTACCACATCACGCCATGCCACATCACACCATACCACGCCATGCCACATCACAGCATATCACACCACACTATGCCACGCCACATCATGCCATACCATGCCACATGACACCACACCACATCACACTACACCATGCCATGCCACGTCACACCATACCACGCTATGCCACATCACAGCATATCACACCACACTATGCCACACCACATCAGACCACACCACATCGGGGCACTCAGGTCACCTTTGGAACAATGTTTAGAACCACGTGGAGGCCCAGGGAGGGTCCCGTCTTTCCTACCCTGTTAATTTTCAGGCATGTGTAATATCAGAGCAGAAGTCTTCAGTTGGACACAAGAATGACGTTGAGAGGGAGGCAGGAGTGGAAGAGTTTGACAGGATTAGGATGACTGGGAGGTGAGAAGAGGGGGTACATTTCTAATATTTCTATAAACAAACTTAGAGTTTGGCCTAATGGCCCTTGGAATTAGGCCACCCCGTTTCCCATCCTTATCCATTGCTGCTCCCCACCTAGTAAAATTGGAGTTGTTTATCTGAGCTCCACCATGATTGAATTGATAAACGAATTAACCTTAAAAAAATAGAATTTTATTAACTATTCCAAACTTTAAGTTCACTGTAAGGTCTAAAATAAATCACTCTTGGGAGAAGTCTCTCACTTGAAATATAAAACGTGATCCCTTACTGACGTTGCTGTTTGCTGTTAGTAGATGTTTTATGCTTACTGTAAGGATTCTTGCTATAGGTACATGAAAACTTTGGGGGCTTCTTATGACGAAAGACCAACATCAGGCTGAATTCAGCCTGTTCAGCTCCTCACAGGTGGCCGTGCATTGAGGCCTTTTGCAGCACAAGTGGCACTGTCAACAAAAACATATTTCTAGAGTTACTGTAGAGGAAATTATATTTTTAATGTTTGTCACCTTCCAATTGAGGTTTTTGATAAAGTTAAAGTTAGTCGTTAGCGTGAACAAGCAAATACCTAGTTAACAAAACCGAGCTGTTTGGCTGTTGAGTTAACAAATCCTGAGCCCTGGGGCTGCTCTGCACAGTGGTGATTGTTCCGGACACGAGACAGTCCTGTAGTTGCGTTAAAACCCGCCTTGGACCTGCGGTGTCACTGGCACTTGTCTTCATTTGCCTTTGTCACTTTTGTGATCAAAACTAGATTCCTTTAAGAATAACCCAAAGAGTTTGTAGGTGGCGGGGCAGCAGGAACAGGAGAGCGGTAGATGCTGGTGGGCCTCGGTCCTCACCCCAGAGCCTCCTGGGCTCTGGCCTTGCCCCTCTGCCTCTAACCTGGTGCTGGCTACAGAGAACTGCTGGATAGGACAGGATTCCCTTTCTTTGAAATTCCCACCTTAGGACAAATACTTTATAATAACGATGAAGCCAGTGTAGGGATTCGGGACAAAAGCCAGCATCTCCTCTCCCGGCCTCATTATGGCTGATTCTGGAACTTGCTAGAGGCCCAGAAATTAGATGGTAGATTTATCTTTATTCCAGGTGGTGGGGTGTAGAGTACCGTAGCAGAGCTAAAGCAGGCATCATATTCTTCCACTCTTGGTGCCATTGAGCGCGCCCGAGTTCCAGTGTCTCATGAAGTTCTTTTTATTCACAATCCTGACTTTATCTTTCTCTGAAGTATTGCTCTTTTTTTTTTTTTTGTTTCCTCTAACGTTTCAGGAAAGGGAAGATAACTCTAGAACAGCTAACCAGTTAAAATTTATTGGAAAGATAACCATTGCTTTCTCCCTAAGGGATAGTCTCTGTAGGGAGACCCTGAACCACATCTCACGTCTGGCACAGGAAGTAGACGGGCCGCACCGAAGGGAGGATGGGAAGTGGTTCCAGAGGTGCCTCCCCAGGGGCCCGTGGGTGTCAGCTGGAGAAGGGACAGGGGTCGCACTCAGTTTATCTGCCAGATTGTTTTTTCCTCTGAAGTGGAGCCCACTCTATCCCAGAGCGATCTGAGATTCCTGTCTCTGGGCAGTGAGACCCAGGAGCAGAGAGCAGGTGCAGTTCCCAAGGTCAAGGTGACAGTTAAGGAAGACGGCAGATGTGAGCCCTGTCTCTATTTTGCATAATCTGATGGGCCATGGCAGGATCTGTGTTATGTGCGGCCTTTCAGAGGTTCTCACGTGGAATATTTGAGTGTGTGAGACCGTCAGAGTTCCTGCTTCTGTCTGGTGTGGTAGTAACGTCAGGTGTGGGATGCCCGCTGGGAGAAATTACCCTGAAGCTGCAGAGCCCCAGTGTGCGCTGACACCCGCCTGATTTGTCACTCGCCCGTTCTGCATCCCCCAACAGTCCAGGTGCCGACTCCCCGTCAGCTACTTAGTTTTTCTAAGGGACGGACTGCGACTGTGGCAGCTGCCGAACAAGGCAGAAAATCTGAACTATGAAAATACATTTATTTTCAAATGAAGCAAGGGCTTTTCTTCCTCTGGGAAACTCCAAAGATTATGGACCTTGGTGCCAGTCACCTGATTGTGAGATCTCAGAATGCACAGAGCCCCAGACAGATCATTAAGTTTAAACGCAAAAACATTAACAAAACCCTAAATACATACGTCAGCGAGATTCCTGGTGACTCCGGGCTCCCCAGTGAGGTGGCTCAGAGTTCCGCTTTGTGGTAGCGTGCTCACACCTAGCTCGTTCTCCAGGTTTCCTGGTGAGGGCCCAACATCATAGCATTTTAGAAAACATTATCAAAGGCTGAGAGAGTTCCTGGGGAAAAGCGTTCTTTGCAGTGATCAGGATCCACATCCCTTAGGGCTTATTGATTTTTGTGATCAGTACTTAGTTGCTTCTAAAAGCAGATAGGTTTCCGATCCATAGCTGAAGCCCAGGAAGCCTTCCCACCTCCATCCTTCTCCAGGAGAGGCTGTGCCCTCCTGATTTTCAGGCACTTAGTAAAGAAAACTTGAGTTGATCGTTAGGGTCATTCATCTGTAAAATGCTCACTTAAGTTCACGTTACATATTATCATTAGACTCTAGCGAAAAAGAAGTTAGGGATTTTCGGGGGATCAAGGGGAACTGAAAACACTTAAATGATCTGCAGCTCATCTCTTACTGAATTTTGTACAAGTAACATCTGGGTGGGGTTTATTTCTTTATTAGATGGGGCTGACACTAAAAGGGCTTTCATGGCATCACCGTTTTTATGGCTCACCATGAGTTTGAGGGATGGATTTTAACCTGCCAATTGATGGAATCTCTTTACTGGGAGTTTACAAAATACATTGATGAAAAATACGATAAAATGTGTGAATTCAGAGACTTCCATAATTGAGAACTTGTGATTGTTTGATGTGGGTTTAACTGGAATTTATGTTTGATAGCTATTAAAAACGAGAGCCTTAGTGGTACACTGTGCAGGAATTTTAACTTTTATGTATGGTGTGTGAGTGGATGGCACCTCACACTGCTGGGTGAGGCACCTCTGGTGACACCTCTGCTCCTGGTTCCAGTGCAGAAGCAGGGTGCGGAAGGGCGCTTTGAGGCAGGAGAGCAGAAAGGGCCTCGCGTGCAGAACTTGAGGGGGGTTAAGGAAAGGGGACACCCTTACATGTCCATGTTTTCTGGGGAGGCAACATGATGTACATACAAGTATAGAAAGAATGTTAGGGTAGAGCTTGCCGGGAGTTGTAAAGAGCGGGGAGATCCAAATTTGGGGTGCTGTTGTTATTATCTTGCTTGTTGTGTTAATTTCCCTAATAAGTATAAGAAGAAATGTGCTGATATACTCAGACTTGCCATGTTCTGTAAGCTTTAGTAATGTGTAACTGTTTTTTCTGGAATGTGCAGTACATGTATCTTTTAATTTTTTTTTTTTTTTTTTTTTTTTGAGACAGAGCCTCAATCTGTCCCCCTGGGTAGAGTGCCGTGGCATTACAGCTCACAGCAACCTCCAACTCCTGGGCTCAAGCGAGTCTCTTGCCTCTGCCTCCCAAGTAGCTGGGACCACAGGCGCCCGCCACAACGCCCGGCTATTTTTTTTTTTT
>CAUYTI010020189.1:0-15002 GCA_963575145.1 Galago senegalensis | reverse complement strand
TTTGCACTTTATATCTGTGAAGTTCACTGCACAACAATTTAATCACTATCACTTTTATATAGACAAAGAAATGAAGGCTTAAATATATAATTTATTTTTCTATGTTCATGGGCTACAGAGTGTATAGGATTAAAATTATATTAGTAGGCAGTACTTTAAGCTTGTGTTTTTAATGGTATGCTCGGTTTTAATATTTACTTTTTAAATCAAATAACTCAAAATAAAATGGACAAGTTCTAGACCTTGCTGATATTTTGTTCTTAGACTAAATATACTGGTTCCCTTTTTAAAAGCATATATTTAAATGTTAATAATTACATAAAATGCATAAATGAGTATATGTATATACTCATGCATAGGTCACTACGAAAGTTTTAAGATAAGACTGTCTTATGGTCCCTTATTTGGCTTCCAAAAAATCAAGTTTTGGAAAAAAGCATATATTTAAATGTTAATAATTACATAAAATGCATAATTGAGTATATTCATGAGTATGTACATATACTCATGCATAGGTCACTACGAAAGTTTTAAGATAAGACTGTCTTATGGTCCCTTATTTGGCTTCCAAAAAATCCAGTCAACAGCATCCTTTCTGATACTCCCATGCAAGTTTCACCTTGCTCGGCTTATCAGTGTTGCTGAGAGGGCTTCATTTGTTGTCATCCATGCAGATTTTATGGTTCTTGATTTTTGTGTATCTCAGAGCAGTCATAATGACCCATGTAGAGAAGATCTTTTTGTTTTAATATTTTAAATAAAAGTATTGCTGTTATGTTATTGTCTTTCTCAAAACCCTTAAGGGGAATATTATAAGGAAAAGTATAAACATATTTTGGGCAGAAGAGACTATAAGCAATATTTTTGGAATAGTAACATGTCACAATATTACACTGATTTAAATTCAATATCTAAAAAAATTCAATATCTTATAAATTATCACATTCAAGATACTCAGATGCAAACTTTTTGTATACTGATATATATTTTTCTAAGTATTCAGTTAATATGTGAGAATTCAGACTTTAAAAATTATGCCTTCTACCAAACAAATGAAATTACTGACCACTTAACTTCGGGCTAGGTGTCCCCAGTGCAGGTCTAGGATCTTTCACCAATATTTTGGAACCAGCTATGAAAAGAAATAAAAATGTTTACAAAAGTCGACGTGTTACTGTTACAATCAGTAACACAGAAGTATACAATGTGATGCACTGTCAACTTTATTATCTACATATCATACAGTTTTCTCCAAAATGTCCTGTCCTTCACAACCTCTCAAACCCCTTTTGTACAGCTAACAACTTCGGTGGTTACCCCAATTCCAGTGGGACCAGAGGCAGATTAGTGCTGCCTTATCATCTTGCAGAATTGTTTTTCATTTTAGAGGCACAAGCCAGTTACTTCCAACACGGAAGCTGAAGACCTAGGATATGTTACTGTTGACAAAAGGCAAAACCATTTGGGTTGAGTTAACATTTAAGAATCAAAATTTGTTAAGGCAGCTCATGGTGTTACCAGAAAATGGGCAGATTCAAAGGCAAAATCTTTACATTTTAGGTTACCAAAGGCAGCTAAAAAACCAAATAATTCATTCAAGGTACTAAAAGGGAATGGAACGTTGAAAAAGCTCTGGCATGAATAACTGTAGACCATGTACCTAAGAACAGCATGATGCCTTGAAAGGGGAAGTGAGTTGGGTAAACATCATTCTGGCTACAAAATGAAGGAACATTTGGAAAGGGACAACTATCAATACGACCACAGAAGTGAAAAGGCTGCTGTGGTAGTCTCAGAAATAACACTGAGTTAGAGGATCAGAAAAGGAGATATGTAATTAAGCTATGTATATACATATGTTTTTGAAATATTTTTGGATTTAGAGGATAGGAAGATAACTAAGATGACTACGAGGTATCTTACAAAACTATACAACAGCAGCATCACTTTAGTAGGGATACCAAAAGAAGACTGTATAAGGAAAGGAAAATTATGAATTTAGTTTTACATGTACTGAGTACTGAAATGTCTTTTAAGAACTCAAGTTGTTTTCTGCCTCTGTAACTACCTGGGTTAGCTCACGAACTTTATCCTCTAGCTCTGGACAGAACAGAACCTTCTCTGAGGAAGAAAGAGGAATGGCTAATGAACACATGAAAAAATGCTAATGGTCCCTAATCATCAGAGAAATGCAAGTGAAAACAACCCTGAGATATTACCTAGTAAGATTAGCTCACATAACCAAGTCCCAAAGTGGCAGTCGCTGGTGCAGATGTCAAGAGAAGGGAACACTTTTACACTACTGGTGGGATTGCAAACTAATACAGCCTCTTGGGAAGAAGTATGGCAAATCCTCAAAGGCCTCAAATTAGATCTCCCATTTGACCCCATAATCCCACTGCTAGGCATATACCCAGAAGAAAAAAATCACTTTATCATAAATACATTTGCACTAGAATGTTTATTGCAGCTCAATTTATAATCACCATGATGTGGAAACAACCTAAATGCCCACCAACCCAGGAATGGATTAACAAACTGTGGTATATGGATACCATGGAATACCATTCAGCCACTAAAAAAGATGGAGACGTTACATCTTTTATATTAGCCTGGATGGAGCTGAAACACATTCTTCTTTGTAAAGTATCATAAGAATGGAAAAGCAAATCTCCAGTTACTCAATACTAATATGAAGCCAGTAGATTCATGCCCACATAGGAGAAAAACTCATTTTAATTCAAGGTGGGAGGAGGGGAAAAGCAGCAGGGTGAGAGGGAAGAGGCATTTGGATGTGCTCCCACTTAATGGGCACAATGTAAATGTGTATGACACAACTTTTGGGTGCAGGACACAACTACAAGAGGGACTCTACCTAACAAATTCAAATATGGTGGCTTGGTTGTTTGTACCCTCACATTAACCTGAAATTAAAAAGAAAAAAAGAATTCAAGTTGTGATGTCAATAGGCACTTAACATTGTAAGTCTGGAGGTAAAAGAAGATAAATGAGCTAGAAATGTTTCCTAGTACATAATCGCCATAGAAAAGACTATCGAAGCCATTAAATAAGATCGCCCAGGAGAGAATAAATAATGAAAAAGAGAGATGGCTGATACTGACTAAGAGTTTAGAAAACCATGCATAGGAAAGAATAAGCTTATTTTAAATAAGGGGAATGGATATTGAAAACTAGGACAAAATAAAACATGTATTCATTCAACAGATATTTACTGGACAATTTTCACATGAATGGCACTGATCTAACATTAAAATCAGAGTTGGATACACTTTGAGGAAAGTCTGTTGTTATGATATCGTACTCTAGTTGGGGAGGGGTGGATAAGAGAACAGGAGAGTGGAGACAGAAAATGACAAGCAGACAAATCAAGGAATAACGTCTTCTCACACTGTAGGGATTTCTATCATGAAAGTTTTTGGAAAGAAAAAGCAACCAGAATAATGTTCTGGCTAAGAGATTGAAAACCTTTCAAGAAAAAGAAAGTCATTATCATTTGTGAATGATGCGAGAGATTTAAAAAATAGAAGGTTTAGAAATAAACAAATAAAAACAATGTGTTAGATATAAGAAAAAGGTTTACTGATGACCTTATCAAGAACTCTAGAAAAATTTCTTTTGCTGCTTCTTCTGGTAACATAATGCTTTTTCCTCTACATACCCACTACTTCTTGTCCAGAAGGAAATTCTCCTGACTATATGGCAACAAGCGGAGGCATTTTACCTCAATCTCATCAAAATGTAACATTACTTGGGCTGGGTAATGGCTTTAGATACGGGCTCAGTTCAAAATTGTGACATTCGAAGACCTGGATAGTGCTTTCCTAATCAAACTTTGAGAAAGACTCTTTCTACTAGGATGAGCCTGGTGAAAGGATCTGAACACCAAGAAGCTGGTCATAATTTTCCTTACTCTCATGGGCTGAATAGCACAGCATACCTGCAAATTCATGCTCACCTGGAGCCTCAGAATGTGACATTATTTGGAAATAGGATATTTGCAGATAAAATTAGTTGGAGATCTTGAGATAAATAATCCTTACTCCTTACTTTAGGGTGGACCTCTAAGTATAATGATTGGTGTCTCCTAAGAAGAGAAGACACACTGATACACCTGTATAAAAGTCAAGGCAGGAATTAGAGTAAGGCTCCAAGCCAAGAAATTTCAAGAATTGTCAGAAGCTGCCCCCAATTAGGAAGAGGCAAGGAATGAGTTCTTCTTAGAACTTCCAGAGGGAGAAAGTTCCTGATGGCACCTTGATTTTGGACTTCTGGCCTTCAGGACTAACGAAAGAGTCAATTTCCATTGTGTTAAGACACCCAGCTTAAGGGAATTTGTTGTAACAGCCCTAATAAAAATGATACAGCTACCTTGAAGAGAGAATTTGAAGAAGGAATTGAGGCAAGAAAAATCAGCATAGAAAAGAAACTATAAAAAGAACTGAATAATATTTCTGAGACTCTGGATCTAGATGTGTCTACATTACTCCTACCCTCGGAGTTGGCCATTGATTTTGCTTGTTCCTAAGCTAATTTGAATTGAGATTTTTTTCTCTGGATCCAAGGAAGGCATAAACAGTGCCATTTCTTGGTTAAAAGTGTCTATAGGGAAAACTTACCTTCACAAACAGGCACTTTTCCAGTCCAGGTGTTATCAGATCTGCACACTCTATGTTCTGTTCCCCCTCCTAAGAAGAAGCCAGGCTGGCAGGTGTAAATTAGTGTATACCCATGAGATGGGAGGTCCATTCCCACCACGTTTGCATGAGCAGGAGTTTCTGGCTGTTTACAGCTGTGAGCTATATTAAGTGAAGAGAAAAATGTTAATTTTCTGTAGATATGTTGAGACATTTTTGAGATAAGAGTCACAATATGTTTTTGGTATACTTTAATCCCTTTATATAACTTTGAACAGTTATTCTCATGAACCAAGGAAAATGTATAGATTTCATACTTTAGCATTTTCTGAACAATTATCTAGAGAACACTGGTTTAACGGATAAAACGAGAAAAAAGAAAGACTGTGGATAAATTCATAAATGTATACTCTATTACTGTTTTAAAGAGACACAATGAACAACAGTGCTTTAAAGGATCTATAATGTCTTGCAGTAAGATATTTTTTAAAGTTTGTCAAGTTCAGGTTTTCTGTATCAGTTTTAGGAATCTTATTTTATGATTTTAAATGTATTATTCTGATTTTACATTAAATCAATTTTATAAGGTTAAATACAATCAAATATAAATCAATTTTATAAGGTTAAATACAATCAGAGATCATTACAGTGGACTGATATTAACACTTTCCAATAAAAGTACTTTTTAATAATTTTTTTACATATGAAATTTTCTGGCCATATCTGGGCCCACATGCTGGAAGTATTTTATTCATCATTTTGTCTCCTCTTCTCCATGTTTCCTTCTACAAATAATTCTCTCCCTTGAACAGCTATTCTAAAGTGCATTTTCGAGGAATTCCCCTTTAAGGAATTTTGCCACATTTGAATATCACAAGCCAACGAAGCGTGCAACCTAATATCTCAGTGGAGAGTTCTGCTACTTTTAAATAAGCTGCTGGGCCATAGGGTTGTGGAGGTGGTTCTGAACAGGGATGCAGTAATTTCACAGAACTTGCTGGGGCTTAAGCAAATCCTAAAAGCTAGCTACTTTCTTGATCAGTGTTTCCATTTCAACGTACTCTTTATTTATTCCCCAAGAGACTCAGGATTAAAAAGATAGAAGACATATTATAAAACAAGGCAACTGGTATGAAAGAAGAGACCAGTAGCTGACCAGCTGAAGTTCATTCTAATTGTAGGAATAAGGAGTTCATTTAATAGCCTTGGGTTTCATCCTTATTGAATCTGTACACAGCAAGTGTTTTCAACTTAGCATCAGTTAACATTTAGAGGCTCAGGATACCTTGAAAATTTTTCAAATTTGAGGGCAAAGCATCCATCAATATTTTATTTTTTTATATGTTTCAAGTTTTCCTCAGGAAATAGTCCAAAGAATATTTTCACAAGTGCTTTTAAATAATTAAGAGTCATTAAATTAGAGTCTCCTATATCTCAGAGTACTTAAGGTTGACTGGCTGTGGATCTATGAAGCTAAAAACTAATTATCACCCAGGTGGCCAAATTAAAAATAATTAGAGCTCTACAAAAAAGAACACAATTGTGCCTTATTGCTCTGACTTCTTTAGGAGTGTCTTCCCAATGGGCATGAACTTATCACATAGCAATAAAATTACACATATGAAATATGTTATATAATAATCTAAAAGTCAATTTGATAAATATGTTGTAGAGATGTAAATTTGCATACTTGGAAGAAAAAATGCATATAAATTCTTAGAATAGCATTCTTATCTATAATACTTACGTATGCATTCAGGCTGAATTCCACTCCATGTAAGGTCAGGGAGGCAAGTGCGTGTTGTAGAGCCTTGGAGAAGATGTCCCTTTTTGCAATGGAATTGTATAACACTTCCTACCTATAGAAAATTTAAAAAAAATCAAATGTCCCAATACAACTTCAGATGTAGCAAAAAATAGAAAAAAAACCTGGGTGAGAAATTGCTGTCGAATGAAATTTCATATAGTGCAGTTGGAAGGAAATTAAATTGAAATCCGGTTTAAAATAAAACTGAGAAAAATTCAAGAAATAAAAAACCTAGATCTCTTTCTCTACATATCATAATCAAGTAGTTTGGTACCCAGAGTATACATAGACCCTAAACTATTTTTGTTTTTGTGAAATAGAGTCTCACTCTGTCACCCAGACTAGACTGCCATGGTGTTAGCCTAGCTAACAGCAACCTCAACCTCCGGGGTTCAAGCGATCTTCCTGCCTCAGTGTCCCAGGTAGAAGGGATTACAGGCACTACCAAGATTACTGGCTAGTTTTTCTGTTTTTTAGCAGACACAGGGTCTACCAAAAAAGACCATCCTTGCTTAGGATGGTCTTAAACTACTGAGCTCAAGTGATCCTCCCACCTCAGCCTCCTATAGGTTACAGACATGAGCCACTGTGCCTGGCCCAATGTTGAACTTCTTGCCAATAGAATTTAAAGAAAATATATAAGATGTCCAAAGACCAATAAATCACATATGAATACAAAACAGACAGATAAAGATAAATAAAGACTGCTAAAAATAGATATGGAAAAAATGTAATTAACAACGCTAGAGGCAAATTAAGTTTGAAAATAGTAAACCCAATGTGAGAACAGAGATGAGGATGATTATTGAAGGTTGTGGTGGAAACAGAAATATACAACAAAAGACATAAAGTTTGCACTAAATTTTTAAGGATGTAGAATCTAGATGATATATGTGACGATGGCTCTCAAAGTGGGGTGTTCAGGTGGGTAACATTAACATCACCTAGGAATCTGTTAGAAATGTAAATTTTGAGGTTGTAGCCCAGTTCAGCTAAACCAGAAATTCTTAGGGGGAGATCAAGAGGTTGGTTTAACAAGCCCTTCAGGTGATTTCCCAGAGTGTGCAGGAAAATTGGGGATGGGAAGTACGGCAGGGGATATAGTCAATAAGAAAACAGATTCCAAAGTATTCTGGATCTGACTTTATTTGAACAAGTCATATTTCTCTTCTTTGAGACATAATATCTCATCTATAAATAAGGATAGTATTATTGTTTGTCTTGAGATTTGTTCTAAGGTTTAAATGAAATAGGATATAAAATCAACTCCACCCTGGGATGGGACATAAGTTTTAAATAAATTCTAGCTACAATGGCTATGCTGCAGACATTAAGAGTCAGTTCCTCACGGGTTGCAAATGGCAGGCTGTGGTATTTGAAAGAACTAAGAGTGCTTAATTCTAAGGATGAGGCTGGCACCATCCTTTTAGATTTGGGTGTTCAAAAGCTGCACTAACTTGTGGCTGTGAGCCTGGGAAGGTTGTTATTTCCTCAGCAAATATTAGGAGGAAAAGTCAATAAGACTTACTAAATGATTAGAGGGGGAGGACAAGATAAGGGGTATCTCGGGTCAGCCACTTCAGACCGACCAGCTATCGGAGTCTGAGAGAGTCACTCACAGTTCTAGAATTGATCTCTCAGACCGTTTTCTGCATTCCCTTTAACTGCTATTCCCACTGCTAAAGCAACATGTAGTTAAGCCTAAAGTAACACAATCTGGTACTAAGGTTCCATTAGTATCAAATGCTTTAGAATTTACCCTAAATTCTACCATTTCTCGCATTGCCATTATTACTCAGAACCATGTATGCTACACTGAAAACATGCACTTCCAGAATTTATTTTCGGGCAAAACTCTTATTCTTCTGTTGCTTTGTGCTGTTCTGTGTCTTCCATGTGCCCTCACTTTTACCTCTGGGAAATCTCTTTTTGGTGCCCCGTTTTGTCCAGGACTACTACATTGATCTACTCCCAGGGCGCCCCTCACATTGCCTTCAGAAAAATGAGGCTCCTTGAACTGGGCTCCACAGCATGCCATTCCCACCCTCTGTGAAGCTGTGCAAAGTGGTGGTACCGATTTTGACTTTCTAATGTGGCTTAGATAAGGGACATGGATGTACACAGTTTGCAGTTGTGTTCTCTAGTCAACAAGTTCTTAGAATCCATGACTTGTATCAACCCAGCAGTCCTACCTCAGCTTAGATCACAGTTCATAGTGCCACTTTTCACCAACAAATCCTTCCCTCATTGAATTCACCACCAAATACTGATAATTTTACCCTCTTATAAAGCCCATTTTAATTTTCAACATGTTTTCCACAGGTTTTGCGTCTCACTATGGCACATATCATGAACACCAGGTGGATTTTATCAAAACACAGATGGCTGAGCTCCCTGCCAGAGTTTCTGAGTCGATAATCTGGAGGAGGCCCAAGAATCTGCATTTCTAACAAGATTTCCAGCAAGCAGGTGATACTGCTGCTGTCAGTCAGGGACCAGACTTTGAGACCCTACTGTCATAGACAATATTTACAATAATTTTCTAATTTGTTTCTATTTCTCCAGACTTGACCCCATTTAATTTATTTTCTACACTGAATTCAAAGTTTTCTATGCAGGAAGAAAGTTTGACAGTATTATCCTTCACTATTGTACGATATTTTTATTGTTTTATCACCCATTAAGATAAAGTTATATTTTATTAATATGGCAGATAAAGGCCTCCATAACCTGACCACTGATCATCTCTCTAGCATCATTAGTCACTTTTTTATGTGCTCAAATGATATTGAACTTTTTTTTTTTTCTTTTTGCGACAGTCTCAAGCTGTGTCCCTGGGTAGAACGCTGGGGTGTCACAGCTCACAGCAACCTCAAACTCTTGGGCTTAAGCAATTCTCTTGCTTCAGCCTCCCAAGTATCTGGGACTATAGGTGCCTGCCACAACACCCCTCTATTTTTTTTTTTTGGTTGTTTTTGTTCTTATAGTTGTCACTATTGTTTTAGCAGGCCCAGGCTGGGTTCAAACCCTCCAACTTTGGTGGATGTGGCTGACGCCCTACGCAATGAACTATGGGCACCACCGATATGAACTTTTTTATTCTCAAAATGTTATGCATATTTTTATTGTGTTCCTCCTGCAGTTAATGCATTTCCCAACTTTCTTTTCCTAGTTACTACACTAAAAGATTTAGCTCAGTCATCTTCTGTAGAAAGTCTTCCCTGCAGAAAGAGATTAGGAAAACGACCTCATTTGCATGATTCCTCAGTACCTTTCATTGTCACAACCTTGCCTATAAAATTTTCTATTCCACCTAGTCCACACATCAAACTGTTAGCCTTTCAGGTTGGGCACATTGGCTCACACCTGTACTCCTAGCACTCTGGAGGCCAAGGTGAGTAGATTGCCTGAACCAGAGTGAGACCCCGTCTCTAAATATAGCACTCACCCTTATGCATCCAGAACTTAGAAAAGTGCCTTGAAAATGTTGGATCAATTATAGTAATGAGGATTAAATAATTTAATATAAAATATTTGATTATTAAATAAATGGTTATTAAATAATCAATATTGTATTCAATTATTAAATATAAAATAAATTTTAAATATTAAAAATATCTAAAAAGTCTGTAAGTTTGCTAAAGTGCAGTGATGTTGCTTCTGTACTTTAGATAAATAAAGTTAAATCATTCTATTTATTCCTTGAAGGGTACATTTGGTTATTTCATTAAACTTTTAGATTTGCAAAACATGTTGGATTACATGGATTTTTTTTTTACTTTTTTATTGTTTTGGATTCATTGAGGGTACAACATATTCGGTTACACTGATTGAGGTTGTTTGGCAAAGTCCCTCTTGTAATTGTGTCCTGCCCCTAAGAGTTGTGCCATACACTGTGACCCCCGTCCCCCTCATTCCTCCCCTCTCCCCAAATCCTCATTTCTCTATCCCCAACCTTGTATTAGATCATCTACTGACTTCATATTATAATTGAGTATATTGGATTATTGTTTCTCTATTCTTGTGATGCTTTACTAAGAAGAATGTATTAGGTGAATCCAGGTTAACACAAAAGATGTAAAGTCTCCATCTTTTTTAATGGCTGAATAGTATTCCATGGTGTACATATACCACAGCTTGTTAATCCATTCCCGGGTTGGTGGGGCATTTGGGTTGTTTCCACATTTTTGGTGATTTTGAGATACTATAAATAGTCTAATGCAAATGTCCTTATGAAAAAATTATTATTTTTTCTTCTGGGTAGATGCCTAGTAATGGGATTGCAGGATCAAATGAGAGGTCTAATTTGAGTTTTATGAGGATTCTCTGTACTTCCTTCCATAAAGGTTGTGTTAGTTTGCAGTCCGACCAACAGTGTAAAAGCGTTCTCTTCTCTCCACACCCACGCCAGCAGCTACACTGCAGGGGTCCTTAAACTTTTAAACCGGGGGCCAGTTCACTGTTCCTTAGACCCTTGGAGGGCTGGACTGTGAGCCCCAGGAAGAGTCGGCTGCTAAGCAGGACAGGCAGCTGTGGCAAAAACACCCGGTGGGCCAGATAAATGTCCTAGGCAGGCCTCATGTGGCCTGCCGGACTTAGTTTGAGGATGCCTGAATAGCTTGGAGACTTTTTTGATGTGGGCTATTCTTACTGGATTAGGTGACATCTAATTAATTTTCTTATTTATAGAAAAATAAGTAGCAACATCATAAAAATTACCATAATCAAATTCAACAAAGTTATTGGCAAAAATAATTTAACACAATTTTCCCACTAATACTTACTAATAAAAAGTTCTACTTATATAGCCAACTGTTATGAACATTAATACTATTAAAACAATTGTGAAAAATTTTTTAACAACTGTGAAAATTAATAAACATTTTTTATATCAGGAACGTAAAATAATCCACGTGAAGTTTGAATTCCAGGTAATGTTTCAATAAGGTTGATTTTAAATTGACCCAAATATTACATGCAGATTCATTACAGGAATGTAAGACATGTTTGATTAGTAAATGTCACTGATCTTCTTTAATGTCTTATTCTCTTCTTAAATGTTATATTGTAGTTCCTAAATCACGAAATTTATACAGTAAGTCATAGGAGTAGGAGACATTTTGTATACGTTTTGAACATTCTCAATAAGATTTATTTTTCCCTCCATGAAATTTCATAACAGATGACTCTTAGCTTGCTAGAATTTTCTTTACTGCATCTCTTTGCATAAGCATGTTCTTTTATTTTTTTTGAGACAGAGCCTCAAGTTGTCTCCCTGGGTAGAGTGCTGTGGCATCATGGCTCACTGCAACCTCCAACTCTTGGGCTCAAGTGAGTCTCCTGCCTCCACCTCCCAAGTAGCAGGGACTACAGGCACCCGCCACAACGCCCGGCTATTTTTTGGTTGCAGCCATCATTGTTGTTTGGTGGGCCTGGGCTGGATTTGAACCCGCCACCTTAGGTGTATGTGGCTGGTGGCTTTGCCACTTGAGTCACAGGCACCGAGCCCATCAGCATGTTCTTAAGAACACACATATATGATTAAGGCTTAAAAATGTATATAAACTTTATGTAAAATTTTAATTGCTATTTCTTTCTTTCCCTCCCTCTCACTTCTTTTTTTTTTTTTTTTTTTTTTTTTAGAGACAGGATCTCACTCTGTCTGTTGCCCAGCCTAGAGCACAGTGGCCTGTTACCCTGTTACCTAGAGCATAGGTCACTGTTACCCAAACCTCCTGAGCTGAATTGATCCTCCCACCTCAGCCTCCTAAGTAGCTAGGACTACAGGCATATGATAACATGCCTGGTTACTTTTTTTTATTTTTTGTGGAGCCAAAGTTTTGCCATGTTTTCAGGCTAGTCTCCAATTCCTGACTTCAAGTGATCCCCTGACCTCAAGGATTCCTAATGCGCTAAGATTATAAATGTGAGCCATTGCATGTGGCCTGTAATATATTATTAAACAACTTAATATATATATTAAGCTTAATAAAATTAAAGTAGAAAGGCAAAATAATAAAAATGAAGAGATAACACATAAGCTTAAGATGCAAGGGATTTTAATTGACCCAACATCAACTTTGGCCTGTGATTCCTATTTTATAAATTTTAATTTTTTTTTTACATTATATTCAAAACTAATAAGATTTTAATCAAAAAATAAATATTTAGGAGCATTTTCTTTTGTAATTCATGTCATTATACTTATAATTTAAAGTAATAAAACACTATGTTACATATTGATCTCATTCAAAGTACTTAGATACTTATTTAAATATCAACTGGAAATATAAATAATCGCTATGGTTGTTTTGGTAAGGCTAAATATCTTACTGTTAAATGTCTTGAGGTTAAATAAAGAGTCAGATTAGATGCCATTTCATATCTATATTAACTTTATGTACCACGGCATAAATCCAAATAATGTATGTTCCATTGCTCAGAGCTCAATTTAAAGGGAAATACAACAGTTAATGTGTGTGTGTGTTTGGCATTTACTCCATAATTAAAGTCGATGTGGTATCAATAATTTTGATAGTTATTCCCTTCACCACCAATCTTTAGCCCAAATTATTCCAATTTATAATATTTTGAGTAAGAAAAGAAAATATGTTGAGTACACTTCTTTTCAGGGGTATAGTTTTCATCATCTCTGGCAACAAGTGACCTATTTATATATATTTTTATATATTTTCATATTTATGTTCCAAAATCTATTATATAAATTCATATTTAAAAACATGAATTTTAAATGTTTTTAATTTAAAAACATCATTTTAAACCAATGATGTCATTAAGGAGAAAATTAAGAAAATAATTTGAGTTCCTCTACATTTCATAACATTCTCTTGCCCTTCCCAGAAGTGAGTTTCCTATAGCGGGGTGTATTACTTTGTAAATCACTACTGGCCTCCTTATCAAAGCAGAGTGAATATACAAAACTTGGGGCATTCTGACTCTCTCTCTAGAAATTTGGAATTGAGATTGAGACAATCACTGTCTGATTGTGGCTGCGATAAAAATAGATATGAGGCATGTTTGGTCATGTGGCCAATCTGCAGAAGAAAATATGGGGTAGAAAAACAGCATGGTAGAAAAGACTGAGTATGGCTATCCATTACCTACATTCTGGGTTGGATGTGTCTCACCTGGATTCCTTAACTTGGGGTCTTGGACATAACTGCACATAGCTCCTAATACCCTTGGGCTTAGGGTAGCTTAAAACAATTTCTGTGATATGTTCAGGTAAGAGTTTTTCTCCAATGATAACAATATCTTTTTCATAAAATACCACATTCATTTGGAATTCACCAATAACTTGGGGTTAGTTAGCATTGTATAAGTTTTTTTATCATTAGCGCTCTATATATTTAGTTAGCATATGTAGTAGGCATATACATACATACATGTATATCTCTTGTATGCATGTATAAAAAGCTGATGTCCTTAATTTAAAATACTCAGTAAATTTTTAATTTTAATTGTCATATTTGAAATCTAGTCTATTTATATTGGTCCAGGTAAAATATAACGATCTAATAGATTTTTATTAGCCCAAATAATATAAATTCAAGGCTAGGTTAAATTGGTGACAACATTTTTCATTGATGAGGACAGATTCTTTTTAATTCAGAGTTAATGATTCTACTCATTGTGTTGGATGACTCTTAAAATCAGTCTTAATCATTTCCAAAGACTCACATTCTTCAGAAAATCAGCCTGATTTAGTGCAGACACCATTAAGGTTCTGGACTCTGTCAGGATGCTATCATCCACTTGCTCTGTGATCAAAGCCAGTCATACCCACTTCCCTCATCTATGTGATGATGAGGAGGAATGCTGTGTAGTTAGTGGACGATTTTCAGTGGATTTAGATTAAGTGGTACACCCTTTTATAGATAAATGAAAATTCTCTAAACACAGAGAAATAATAGAGACTGGGACTCGTTTTTACACTTTCTTCTTATCCACACACGACTGGGGGAAACCAGAAGAATTGGAAATGCTATCACACCAATGTTCATACTGTGCCAGGACTGTAGATAAATGGAAACTATTTTTAGCAACAAAAATATGGCACCTTAGCCCTTCTTTTAGAAATGGATGTTCTTCGGGTTCACACAGAATTTCACACAGAATAGCACAATTTAGAAAACCCTGCAACACAAGGCAATTGGGTAATGTGTAAATTGGCTATTTCCTTTCAGAATCAGTATGCACTTTGGCTCCTCTCGGACCTCTGTAACAGAAAAGTAGCTGAATCTCTACCTCAAATTTAAATTGGAAAAGAG
The DNA here is from genome assembly GCA_963575145.1 of Galago senegalensis. Lineage (NCBI taxonomy): Eukaryota > Metazoa > Chordata > Mammalia > Primates > Galagidae > Galago > Galago senegalensis. The sequence goes on along the minus strand of CAUYTI010020189.1, from coordinate 249 downwards.
AGAAAGAAAATCAGCCACACATGACTGGGCATTTTAAAGAATTCTAATATAACATCCAACTATGTGTTATATGTGGAGTAATAAAAGGCTATAGACATTTTCTAGAAATTTCTTTTTTTTTTTTTATTATTTTATTAAATGATAGCTGTGTACATTAATGCAAACATGGGGTACAGTGTAGTGTCTTCACACAGATTTTGACATACTTTCATCAAGCTGGTTCACATAAATTTCATGTTATTTGCATAG
>CAUYTI010020188.1:0-42610 GCA_963575145.1 Galago senegalensis | reverse complement strand
TTTCATCACGTACAATTGTGTGTCACATAATAACATTTGGGTCAGTGACTGCAGGTACAATGGTGTTTGCGGTAAGATTATGATGCAGTGTTCCTATTGTACCTTTTCTTTTTTTTCTTTCTTTCCTTTTTTTTTTTTTTTGAGACAGAGTCTCACTTTTTCACCCTCGGTAGAGTGCCATGGCGTCAAAGCTCATGGCAACCTCAAATTCTTGGGCTTAAGCAATTCTCTTGCCTCTGCCTCCCAAATAGCTGGGACTACTGGAGCCCGCCACAACACCCAGCTATTTGTTGTTGTTGCAGTTGTCATTGTTGATTTTAGTTGGGGCCAGTCAGATTCAAACCCAACAGCCTCAGTGTATGTGGCCGGCACCCTACCCACTGAGCTATGGGTGCTGCCAGGAGATAATTTTTGCTGGGTGATCTTGCAGACCTTGGAATCAGCCATCATCCTTTAAAAAAAAAAAAACAACCCACCTGTTGAACATTTTAAAATTATTTTAAACATTTAAAAATTATTTTAAAAGTAGGCTGGCCATGGTGGCTCACACCTGTGGTCCTAGCACTCTGGGAGTCCAAGGCAGGAAGAACTCTTGAGCTTAGGAGTTTGAGACCAGCCTGAGCAAAAGTGAGACCCCATCTCTATTAAAAATAGAAAAAACTAACCAGGCATTGTGGCAGGTGCCTGTTGTCCCAGTTACTCAGGAGGCTGAGGCAGAAGGATCACTTGAGCCCAGGAGTTGGAGGTTGCTGTGAGCTGTGATGCCACAGCACTCTACCCAGGGAGATAGCTTGAGGCTCTGTCTCAAAAAAAAAAAAAAAAAGTCTAACTAACAAGTGCTTGGAGGACCATGTGAGCAAGCTCTTCTCAGCAAGGTGCTCCAGGATTGGTCTGGGCTGGTGGGATCTCTGGCTACCTTAGCTGCTGTGAGTGGCCTGGGTCTGAGGGATGAGGTCTCCTGCCAGGGGCCATTTCCCCTCTGGGTCAGATAGCTTGGGAGCTCCTCCAATCCGACCGGGAAGGTAGGGTCAGTCACCTCCCTATGGCTGATCTTAGAGTCCACAGCTGCATCAACTAGCCACACAAGTCACTGAACTCACAGCTGACCCTCCGTGAGCACAAGGTGGCCTGGGGCTTTGCTGAACCACTTCTGTGGATTAACAGGGTGTGGTCCCGAGCACCACACTGGCCTGGGGCGGGAGAGGCAATTCTAGGTGGAATGGAGGTTGGTCACACTGACTCTCACTGTGTGAAGATGATTCCCTTTCAGCCATTCTCAGTCCCAGGAGAAAGTCTCCATTTGGTGATAGTAAGTCCTTGATGCTTCTCTGATACTTGCAAATCTCCCTTGGGGATAAGAAAAGAGGGCAAGCCCCAGACTCAGTGCTTCTGTTAGGAACCTGCATCTTGCAAGAAAAAAAATTTTTTTTTTTGAGACAGAACCTCAAGCTATTCCCCTGGGTAGAGTGCTGTGGCATCACAGCTCACAGCAACCTCCAACTCCTGGGCTCAAGCAAGTCTTCTGCCTCTGCCTCCCAAGTAGCTGGGACCACAGGCACCCGCCACAACTCTGGGCTATTTTTTGGTTGCAGCCGTCATTGTTGTTTGGTGGGCCCGGGTTGGATTCGAACCCACCACCTTAGGTGTATGTGGCTGGTGCCTTAGCCACTTGAGCCACAGGCACTGAGCCTTGCAAGAAATTCTTAGCATCCTGTTGTGTATATTTTCCGGTCTACCTTCTGTGAGTGGCAAGCAGAGATGTTTTTCCATTTAAGCTGGTGTTGTAAAGTTTTAAAACAAAATCATTTAAGGAACAAAGGGATTTACTGAAACAATAAATATTGGATGAAGAGAAGTACAGATGATATGTATGGGGTCCACAGATGTGGTTAAGGTCACTAGGGTGGAAAACCCAGGGCCCATGTTGACATGCTCAGATGGCTGAGGTTTCCAAAGCTCTGCATCAGTCCCCTCCTCACCATCTATGATGAGGGTTTGTTATCCTTTTTTCTAGCTATGGATGAAGGAATAAGACTCAGTCTCATTGCTCAAAACTCACGGCCAGTGTGGGGCAGCACAGGAGTCCTGCCTACCCCCTGAAACTGGATTGCCCCTCGGGGCTGGCTGCCTCCCCTGCTGCCAGTCTAGAGGTGGACCTGGAGCTGGAGAGTTGAAGGTGACACCACAGAGGCAAAATTGGATGCTACAGATGTGCAGGGACAAAGGGACAGGGACCAGGGACAAAGCTGTGGGCACCAGAGCTGAAGGGCCAGAGAAACCACCTCAGGGTAGAAGGTCACCAAGCCACTAGGTCCCAAGATGATCCACAGCAGGAGGTCCTGAACTTCCTCAGGTCGACTGGTCAACCCCACACATATGACCAGAGACATTAGATGGCACATGATGGGATCCATGGGTTAATTGGGGGTGGAAGCTGTCCAGAAAGGCTCCAAGTAATGACAATACTGAGTGGCCAGCCAGCCCCTTTGTCTTCCAGACACCTCACAGGCCTTAACTTCTTTAGTCCTTAGAGCACATGAGCACATGACCTTTGAATTGCGATTTTAACAATGGACCTGAGCTAACAGGAGTAACAGGTGGATAGGTGTCCAAACCATTTTTGCTATTTTAAGCCAACAAGCAATACTTGTGATGATAGCCCCAAGGACACTGACACAGTTGGGTAAAGAGCTCGGTTGGGGTGGGCACCTTCCGGGCAGGGAGGGCAGTGTGCGTGGCCAAGCAGATGGTGCCTTTGGGCTCTGAGAGAGTCCAGTGCAGAGCTATACACAGGAATATGATGAGAGGGAGGTGGCAGGATGGGCACTGGTGACAGCAGAAGGGGCCTCTGTGGCAGATTAAAGATTACTGCTCATTCTTGTATATTCCTCTAGATCGGTCTGAGCAGTTTGCACAACTGATGGCAAATATGATATTCTGGAACTTTCCAGGCCAGCCGTAAGAAGCCTTGGGCTTCCTGGAGCACCCTCCCTGGGAACATCGAGTTGCTGTGGAAGGATTCCCACCCCAGGTGAGTCACACTGGAGGGACCACGTGTGGACCCTCAGGTCGACGGTCCACTGAGCCAGCCCTCCGCCTTTCCTGGCAGGAGCCTGGCCTTAGATCCTTACCCCAAAGAAGAGCCCCGTCAGGCCCTGTCTAAATTCCTGACCAGCAGCGTCCACGATGGCTGTGGTTTGGAGTCTCCAAATCAGGGTAGCCCACTAGGCAGCAATGAGCAGAACAGCCGAGTGGACCCCGTTGAGAGCTGAGATCTTGACCCTAAGAGCAATGGGAGACTTAGAGGGGAGAGCTGTGAAAAGAATTTTTGCCAGGGGAGCAGGATGGAATTTGATGTCTAGAAGGCTCCCAGGGAAGGGGGTGGGGGACAGTGGGTAGAGAGATCCCTAGATTGCAGGGCCCCGGGGGTGACACCAGCCAGACCGAGTTGAACCGGATTCTAGGAGAAGCAGGGGCTGCAGTCACAAAGCCCAATCCACACGGAGGCCTCTGACCTGGCCTCCCCTGCCCTGCTCTCAAGGTGCCAGACGGAACCGCTGCCAGCTCTGGGCCTTTGCTCCGCTGTTCTCTCTGCCTGGAATGCTCTTCCCTGCATGGCTTTCTCCCTCAGCACCTTCAAGTCTTTGCTCAGATGTCACCCTTGCCACGATTGTCACCCCCCTGCCTGCTCTTTCCCTGCCGTCTCCCTCTGCATGAGGGCACCAGCGGGCCAGTATCTTTGTTTTATGTACTTAGAATTGCACCCACCACATAGTAGGCCGTCAACAGACATGTGTCAGATGAGTGAATGACCTCCAAGGCTCCCTTCAGAGCCATCCTCAGCACCCCATCACGCCTCCCTGCTCCAGGCTGGAATGTCACACGGAAGCTGTTTGGATGATGGATTTTGCTGACAACGGTGGATCTTTAACCCCAAAGCTGGATGTGATATCCCTCATCTGGCCAGGACAGATCTGGACTATCTGAGGGCTACAGGGCCAGCAGGAGGAACAGGTAACAGGTGGGGCAGGAGCTTACAATAACAGCAATTCGTTGTTGCACAGTCCTGGAGGTTACAAGCTCCTTCTGGGGGCTGGGAGGGAGAATCTGGCCTGTGCCCTACCCCCCCAGCTGCTGGTGGCTGCTAGCACTGACACTGCTTAGCTTCACCCCAACCTCTGCCTTCCTCTTCATCTTCATGTGGTGTTCTCTATGTGGCCTCCATGAAGGGCACCAATCACAGTGGATTAGGGCCACCTCATGGCCTGCTTTTACCTCATAAAGATCCTATTTCCAAATAGGGTCACATTCGGAGGTACTGGGGGACTTCCCCGTGTCCTTAAGATGGGGGAACACGATTCAGGCCAGAAATACCGCCCATGTATTCCCTTGTCATACCTAGATCATGGGTGTTAATAAGGGGAAAACGTGATGCCTTGGAGAGCAAAATAGATACACTTAAGGATCCTCCAAATTTGATTGCCTTTTTGGGGCCTTTTTGTGAGTATTTGGATGTATTTTATGGGGACCGGGAACCCCAGATTCCAGGCACATTAGATTGGTGGTTCAGATTTTGTTAAAAAGTGTAATCCACTCTACTGGTAAATACATCCAAGGAGAGGATGGTATATATGCATATAATTAAACTGAATTTTTGCAAAGTAATTCCTACTCTTACTATGGTTGAAACACTCAGGTATTTTCTTTTTTTTTTTTTTTTTTTTTGAGACAGAGCCTCAAACTGTCCCCCTGGGTAGAGTGCCAGTGGCATCAAAGCTCACAGCAACCTCCAACTCCTGGGCTCAAGCAAGTCTCCTGCCTCCACCTCCCAAGTAGCTGGGACCACAGGCGCCTGCTACAACGCCTGGCTATTTTTTGGTTGCAGCCATCATTGTTATTTGGGCCCAGGCTGGATTCGAACCTGCCACCTTAGGTGTATGTAGCTGGCGCCTTAGCCACTTGAGCCACAGGCGCCGTATTTTCTATTCTATATGATTTTATTCTGTTTCCTTTTTCTAAAAGGCTAGTTGAAGTTCACTTTGTTGACTTAAGACCTATTGGTGGTGACTACTCAGAGCTGAAAAATGCTCTTAAATTGGTCTTCTGATGACCAGCTGTGGGACCTCACCCCCCACTCCAGAGAAGTGCAAATTGCTTTAGTGAAGGCCAGGCCAGGCGGGACAGCACAGAGCTTTGGTTAGCTACAGTGTGGAAATGGTGCGAATTAGCCCCATCGGGAGAATGAGAATAAACTGCAAGATTCAGTGTCATGGCAAAAACAGTGGCACTCATCCTACCCCCAGGCTCCAGTTTTCAAGGCTACATTTGTGTGGACACAGCTGGCTAAAATTCGTCTCCGCTGCCCCCACCCCCACCCCAGCAATGCGAGGCTCAGGCCTCAAATAGAACGACTGCCAGAACACAGGGGAGGGAACCAGGTCTTGGCATTTCACGGCATGTTTTAATTGTTTTTTACTACCATTCCCAATTATTTACATCAATCTGGTGGGGTTCTTTTTATGCATGATAAATGCTTATCATTTTATTCGGCATTTCAATGTGCACAGCACATACATCATGAGATGGGTCAGCACCTGTATAAAACCAGACAGATGCTGAAACGGTGTGTAAATATGGAAACCGCAAATCCCCATCACAGCAACGTGAAGACTTTACAGTATTTTAAAGGCACAATGACATCCCTGTACACATCACGCGTGACCTGCTGAGGAAATATATAGAGAAGTGGTCAAGGGTGATCAAATTCTGCGTCTAAGATATCGTATTTCTTGACAATTTAACTGAGATATCTCATAATAATTTAATGCATTTAAGACAAGCATGGTTTGTCACTACATCAAATACAGAAAGTCCACTGCCCCCAAACAGCCTGAGGACATGTAGGAAGCATCATCTGTCCTCAACACTGCTGGAGTCTAGGGTGTGGCTTAAAAATTTAAGAAGTCTGATTATATTGTAGGAACAGCAGTTCAGGATGTGTGGTCCTGTCTTAGTGACTTTGAAAGTGACTTCTTTCTATTAGGCCTTGGTTAAGAATAGTATTTTAAGTCGATGATTTGCATTCGAACAAAGAGTTTTCAAAAGGAATGTGAAAGACAAAAACTCCAATCAGATTTTCCAGTCTTGCTGTCTGTAGACTCCCATAAAGTTAATTCGGGAGACAGTTCAGAAACATCCTAGGAGAGTATTAAGGTCTTGACGAAACATTCAGAGCATTTCGGGCAGCAGGCTAAGGTCATTTTGTATAAACTCTAAAAAGTCATTCATTAAAATTAAATCTTTGCCATCACCTCAGAACTTTTTTTAAACATCATCGACCCTGCCTCATCCAGGGCTGTCTCAACGACAGGGGTTACATTTGTAAAATATATAAAGAAAAATATAAGGTTACTTGGTGACCATATAGTGCACTCTAACAGCTGTCTGCAAATATTTTCACCATGATTGCCCTTACTAAAAGTAAATCACAGGGTAAAGATAGCTCAAACGTGACAAGGTTTGAATGGGACGCACCGACGCTATCTGCAATCCTTTTTGGCTACATATGGAAAAAAAGCCACTCGGGATGTGGAACTCCTGCACCCAGTCTGAGCTTTCTGCAGACTTGGCCAGTGGTTTTAGGGCTCGTGAGGTAGATGTTACATGCACTGAAGCAGGGAATGCATCAGAAAGCAGCAGGCTCCTCCACGCAAACACGGCACTGAGGGTTTCTGTACAATTACACAGACATTTCACCTAAAAATAATGGCTACTTCTAGTCCCAAGCTCCCCAAGCACAGGGAAACCTGTTTGGGGTCAGGGTTGGTTGGTTTGTTTTATAAAAATATATTCTATGACATTGTCAGAAGTACCTGCTATCACAAATGACACTTCTTCACTGGTTTCTTAGTTGTGCAAACACACCATCTCATCCAGTTCTAGCGTTCTGGCAGCTCACTGATTTCTGTCTGTCCAACTTATGAAATAGCTTTGTCCTTTCCAATGGCCACAGCAATGTGGGCTGTGGCCGATCCAAAAAAGGAAAACAGGAGTTTATAAAGTTGTCCAAGGGTCTCTCCCATCTGGTAGACGGAGGAAGATTGACTACAGGAAAGTTCAAAGGTCAGTCCTGGCAGATCTAAAAACAGAGTGGCAGCGAGGGCTCGACGCTGCACTTTCTGTACCCGCAGTAAACCGATATGTCCCGATTAATAGCAACAGGGCACAAAGGGAGTGGGCCTCCAGAGGATGCTGGACGAGGAGCCAAGACCTGACCCGGAGCGCCTTTAGCTGGTTTCCAAAGCCTCAGGCAGGCTTTTCCAGACAGAGGGATGCTCAAGGCCATCCCGCAGGGGGATGGCACAAAACAGGATTGACACTGGAATCCAATGTCACCATTTTTAAAAACACAGATTAGCAGCACACTCGTGACAATTTTTGCCAAGTTAAATAAATCCAATGGTAAGATTCTCCCACCATTGCACCAGAAAAGTCAGAGTTGTTTATGTCTTTTTTTTCCAGAAAAATACAAAACACACCCACAGAACCATAAATAATTTGGTGGCAATATATACACATTTAAATAATTAATTTAAATATCTTACACCTACTGTTGCATTCAACTCTCCATCCGAAGAAAGTGTGCACCAAGGTGGCCCTTGGCGCTCCTCTCCTGGGGGCTTCCTGAGGCTGAGGCTGGGATCGTCCAGAAGGTTACAGCCTGGGGAGGAAGTGGGTGACCTTCATGGTGGGTGACACTCGGTTACCCTTCTTGGTCTTCCCATTCTTGCTCAGGGCGATGAACATGCCGGGGTACTTGTGGGACTCATAAGCATTGTAGTTGTTAGGAAGGAGTATCTCCTTGAACTTGCACTCATCGGTGAAGAAAGGCTGGAGCAAAGGAGGACAGTGTTAGGGTTGGGCTACCTCTTGGGCAAGGGACCCTGGGGCCAGAGGTCAGGGGCTTCCTTCTGTCCCAGCCCTGCTCTGGGCTGAGAGGTCTCTCCTGGGCAGTCAGGGTGTCAAGACCCTCACAGGGTGAGAAGGTGATGTGGTCAGCCCATGACAGCTGGTAATCCTGCCACCTGCCAGGCAGCTAGAGAATTTATCTCCACCATATCCAGCCTACAGACTGCAGTGCTACCAGCTGGGACCTGCCCCTCTGGGCTGTGGAGAAGGCTCCCAAACTCCGGGCTGGGAGATGCCCACTCCAGGATGGCAGAATCCTCACTGTTCCTGCCATGGGGGAGGCTACCCTTGTCCAGGCAGCCTCTGCGCTCTTCCAGGGGACGGGGATGGCACTGCCACCCTTATGACATTGCCTCCTTGCCACCCTGCTGTGACCCAGCTACAGGTGGTCCTAGAAGGGATGCAATCTTGCTGGCACTGTTACTGTCCCCAGCTGGGGGCCTAGTAGACCCCTGCGGTACTTACCGAGCCATAGAGCTTGCCCCTGTTACTCATGGCCACGAAGAACCGGCTGGCTACACCGCAGATGCTGACCACACCGCGCTCCACCGGGGAGAGCTCCAGCAGGCCTGGGGGCGGGGCGCAGGTTATTCCGGGGCGGCCGAATGTTGGCCCACACCACCCCTCGGCCTGTAAGACTGCGGAGACCCCATTTCTGGAGTGGGGGTAAAGAGCCCACCGCACAGACCTCCCCCAAGGGCTCCGACCCAAGCTTGAGCTGGCGCAGACCAGCTTGTCTCAAGTTGGCTCCTCGGCGGCCGCACGCAGTCCCGAACCACGTGAGCCAGGCGATCCCCGGGCCTGGCCCAGGGCTGGGCTAGTGTCCTGGGGCCCCGCGAGCTCCAATGCTTGTTCCCTGCGCCGTGTGCCCACAGGCGAAGGCGCTGGAATTCGGTGCTCGGAGCCGAAGGCCGGGAGGCGGGGATCGGCCAGGGTTGCGCTCAACTGCGGGAGCCGGGGTGTGAGCATCCCCTCGTCCCCGCGTCAGAAAGGATCGGAATCTGAGTCCGCCCCAGTTCCCCGGGCCGGCGAACAGGTGCCCGCCCCGCTCCTCGGCACGCGACTGACTGAGTTGGCAGAGGTGGCGGCTGCCCCCCGGCCCCGACCTTCCCCCCGGCCGGCCCCACTCACTGTCGCTGGTGTCTGCATGCACGCCGCCGATACGGCCGTCGGAGAGGACCTGGAGGTGGAAGCCGATGCCGACGTTGCAGTACAGACGCCGAAGCCGCTTGATGCCCAGCAGGTAGTCGCCGGCGCCGCTCTGGACGGCCGCCTCCTTGGGCTGCGCTGCCACCGGCAAACGGGCCAGCGAGCGCGCCACCAGGCTCTCCCAGCGGCGCTCCAGTTCTGCCTCCAGCGTGCCGTTGGGTGCGGTGGGCGCGGCGGCGCCCCCTCGGCCAGCCCAGGGCGCCAGCAATGCCAGCAAGACAGCCGGGAGCAGCGCCGCCGCGGCCGTCCCGGGCCCCGACATCCCAGCCCGAGGGCCGCGCGTCGGTCAGGCGGTCAGTGCGCCCGGGAAGCTGGAGGCCGAGCTGCGTCTGCGGCGGCCCGCGGGAGCGTACAGCCCGGGTTCGCAACCAAGGGAGAGCAGGAGGCGAGCAACTGGGCCCCCAGGCGCTGGACGCTACCCGGGCTGCATGGGGAGGCGGGCAGCAGGCAGCGGCAGAGGACGCGGCGGGAGCTGGGAGCCCGGACCCGCGGAGCTGTGCGCGCCTGCTTGCGCCCTGGACCGGCAGAGGCCGAGCCGCTATATATATAACCGGGCGCCCCCTCCTACTTGCCCGCTCCCGCGGGGGGCCGTACGCCTTAGCCTGAGCGCCTAGGGCGCTCTAGCACTAGCGGCTGCTTGCAGACCGCCTGCCAATCAAGACCTGGCGAGAGGAGGTGGCCTGGGATTAGCTCCGCAAGTGCCACCTGGAGCGGGACCCCCTCCCCCACCGTTGGCTCCGCCCGGCCCACGGACCTGTTCGTCCCGCCCCTCGCGTCTTCTCCACTTCTGCTTTCCGGCCAAAGTTTTGTTTCTTGCGTTCTGCCTCTGCGGGTTCCCATCTCTGTCCCACCTGGTCTCCATCTCTTCCGGACCCTGCCCTAGCCCGACCCACTCAGCTCCGAGTGGGCGCAGGACCCCGTGCGGTTTTTCGGAGACTCCCGGGAAATTGGCGCCTTTGCGGGTGCCTTAAGGACAGGCCTGAGAGTGAAGGGTAGGTTCGGGCAGTAGGTAATGCCAGGGTCCTGCTGGGCCAGAGAGGACCCCGCGCCCACAGGAGGGAGGGAGGAGAGTACCGGTCTTGGCCCCACGGGTTCGGCGTGTTTCAGGGACCGAGTTCCGTCCACCAGGTGGGCGTCTGTTTGAGCTAAGGGAAGCCAAGGGGCAAAGTGGTAGAGCTGCACCCAGTGGAGGCCACCGCCCTGCACCCCCTATACCTCCTGCCTCTGTGCGAAAGCAGGTGGCGGGCACAGGTCCTGAGGGGACGTCTACTGTCCCTCAACCCCCTTTGATTCCCTGACAGGAATACTCAAATGCTATAGGCAGAGACCTCAACCAGCAGGGACTCAGGCCAGGCCTCTGGAAGGCTCCCTCCCCCCATTGGCGGTCCCCACCCCCTGCTGTGCCCATTATGGCCTGAGGGGGGCGGGCTTGTGAGATGGGCGGGCCCGGCTAGATGCTGGCCCGCGTAAGTGTGAAAATCCCTGTTCTTTGTGGTACCTGAGGAGCCTAGACTGCCACCTCGCTGCAGGCCCGCCCACACCACACCTTGCCGCCACCAGCACCTGTGACCAGACATGTCCCCAGGCCATTTCGCCTCCTCTACCTCCCACCCTATCTCTTGCTGGAGAGCCCTGCTCTGAGCCCTGCTGTGCTTATTCACATCCCACAGGAGGGGACTGGGGAGGCCTAGAGAGGGGGATACTCAGGCTTACCGAGGGGCCTCATCTCCAGTCTGCTCAGTGAGGCACTTTGCATCTCTCTGGGCCTGGCAGCACTCACCCGGTCCCTGGCCTCCTTGCACTGCCAGCTCACAGCTGTCATATGCAACTTGGCAGCCTCTGGGGCCCTGGGCACCTCAGTGGGCCTCGGGATCTGATGCCAAGACCACCTGGCCAGAGTGCGGGAGATCTAGAACCTGCCCTTCACGGCAAGTCCTCTTCTGTCTCTGGGTCCCCTTTTGCACAATGGCATGGAGGTGGGTTTCCTTCCCTCAGCCAGGTCTACACAGGGGAGGATTCCCGGCCTGACGGCAGGTGAAGGATGTACCTTGAAGCACTTGCTGTCATTTCTCTCTGAACTTTTCTCCATGTCCCCCGCCCATGCCTCTGCCACTTCTGGCCACTGTGCTCCAGCCACACTGATCTTTCCACATCTCTCGCCTTCCCACTGGAGGAGAGGACTGTCTCCAGATCTTCTGTCCATGACTCCTCCTTATTCACATCTGCCCTCAAGTAGCAGCCACCCAGGAATGAGTTGTGTGGCCCTCCACAGCCCTTCTGGTGGGAACTTCTTCAAACCCTTAAGGAGTTGTCTTCCCCTACTGGCTGACCCTCTGGTCCATGTAGCCTGTCACCTCCATAGAGCAAGCACAGGTGTGTGTCATTCCCAGTTGCACCTTGAGTGCCAGGCATACAGTAGGTGCTCGGGAGTGCTTGTGAGTAAACAGCTGGCGAGGTGCAGCTCAGAGCTCCTACACCAGCAGATCCTCCTCTTAGCTGTGTGCACAGCCTGCCTGCATGCCAGGACAGGCAGAGGGTGCCCTCCAAGGCCAAGGGTGGGCTGCCAGCGCCCATGGGAAGCTCCTCACTGGCCCTTTTTTTCTTTTATTTGAAAGAAATAATTGGGCCAAAGTGACTAATTTTTTCCAGCTCCGGTCCCCTTGAGGACTTAAGACAGCTCTCAGAAGAGTACCCTCACTAGCTTGGGCCCTAAGCCCTTCTGCCTTGCTATACCCCAGCCAGCCGACGTTATCAAGAACCTGGGATACAAAAATGTTTTGGGGCCACACTGACATTCTGGGCCCTACAGCCATCTGCTTTGGGTTCAAGCCCAGGCTCCATCACTGTCGGTCGTACACCCTTAGGCTATTTATCTCACTTCTGACCACACTCAGGTTCCCCATCTATAAATTAGGCATGAGCTGAGGTCAGTGCTGACAAGACAGCTGGTAGGAAGAGGAGCAAGGGCAGCTCTTCAGACTGCAAGCCCCCTGGGGGTGGCTCAGACCGAGTCCGGCTGAGGGTCACAGTAAGCGCTCAAAGCTGGCACTCCGTGGAATAAACAGAGCCACATCTTTATCCTGTGGGAGGCCCCGCACTGCATCCTCAGGTGGAGGTTAAAACAAGGGAGGTGGATGGATGATGGACCAATGCTGAGAACTGAAAGCTGCCGGCCTACAAAGCCTCCTAACAGCGACATTTCCTGACCTATACAAAAAAAAAGAAGAAGAAGAAAAACCCACCCAATGTTGAATTTTCACCTGAATGGTTCCTTCTTTCATGAAGAAGTGAAGGGAATTCTCAGACCAATAGCTCAGCTGTTAAGAACCTACTTGGCTTAACAATAATAAGAAGTGCTACATAAAAATTCACTTCTAGTCAATGAAAGAGCTGACCCTGGGGCAATTGCCCACCTTGTAAACTTTGTAAATAGCTTAACTGTTCTCCCAATTCAACTTCCCTTTCTAGTCTTCAGCAAGAGCACCCTCCCCATGTCACCTTTCTGCAAAGGTTGAGGAGAATGGTCAGGCCAGTGACACTGAGTAAGCCAAAGTATCTCAAGAAAAGTGGCACTCTTTTCTTTTGGATCTTCAAAGTAAGAGTAGTTTCTTTTCTTTTCTTTTTTGGAGACAGAGTCTCATTTTGTCATCCTTGGTAGAGTGCATGGTGTCACAGCTCACAGCAACCTCAAACTCTGGGCTCAAGCGATTCTCTTGCCTGAGCCTTCCAAGTAGCTGGGACTATAGGCGCCTGCCACAACACCCGGCTATTTTTGGAGATGAGATCTCACTTTGGCTCAGGCTGGTCTCGAACCTGTGAACTTAAGTAATCCACCTGCCTTGGCCTCCCAGAGTGCTGGGACTACAGGCGTGAGCTACCATGCCTGGCCCAGCAAGAGGAATTTCAGCCAATTTTTTTTTTTACCTTTTTAAATAATAATGATGGTTAAACATACGTTATATAAATTCGACCATTTTAAAAGACTTTGCTAGAGTAGTTTCAAGTTCACAGCAAAATTGAGAGGAAGGTTCTGCGAGTTCCCACACGTTATAGCCTCTCCCACGTTACCTGTTTTGAGTGCACAGTTCAGAGGTACTAAGCACCTTTTTTTTTTTTTTTGAGAAAGAACCTAAAGATGTCCCCCTGGGTAGATTGCTGTAGCATCACAGCTCACAGCAACCTACAACTCCTGGGCTCAAGCGAGTCTCCTGCCTCAGCCTCCCAAGTAGCTGGGACCACAGGCGCCCGCCACAACGCCCAGCTATTTTTTGATTGCAGCCGTCATTGTTGTTTGGCAGGCCGGGCTGGATTCGAACTTGCCACCTTAGGTGTATATGGCTGGTGCCTTAGCCACTTGAGCCACAGGCACCGAGCCGGTACTAAGCACCTTGACACTGCTGTGCGACCATCGCCACCATCCATCTCCAGAACTTTCTCTTTTCCCCAAACTGAAACTGTCCCCATTAAACACTAACTCCCATCCTGGCAGCCACCACCCCATTTTCTGTCTGTGAATGTGACGACTCCAGGGACCTCCTCTGATTCCTTTCTGAGGCTGGGTCCTTCCAGCCGTTCATCTGAGGCTGGGCTACATTCTGTTTGTCCATTTCTCTGTCAGCCGACACTGAGCTGCTTCCACCTCTTGGCTCCTGTGAACGCGGGTGTGTAAACATCTGCTTGGGTCCCCATTTTCATTTCTTGTGGGTATATACCCAGAAATGGAGTTGCTGCCTTATATGATAATTTTATGCTTCATTTTTTGAGGAACTGCTGTACCGTTTTACAGTCTGTTTTCTTTTCAAGTCCCCTTGACCGTGGGGCATCAAGCAGACGGGGCAGCGGTCACTTAATGGCTCAGAGTGTCTTGGGTGGATAAACACTTACCAGGAGCCAGCTCTGTGCCCAATAGATTCTGGCCTCTCCTATTATTCTGCTGACTCATGTTTCTTTTCTCCTGAAGTTGACCAGCCAGGTCTGGCTGACAGGCTTTAGGGTAGTGTCAATGACTGTAATCAATAGAACAGTCCGCATCCAGATAGATGCACAGGCCTGGAATCTTTGCATAAGTTAAATACTCAACCCTGGGAGAACTGGAGAGAAGCCATGCCTCAATTGCCTTCTCTGTAAAACAAAGCCATCAGAGGCCCTCGGAGGGCTTCTGGGAGAATAAACAATATGTGGTCAGCCCCTAGGACAGGCAGGAACACACTGACTTAGTGACATGGGTGACCGGCACTGTTTAGAGCTGCCCAGCACCAGCACAGGGCTATGGAGCGGGATCCTCATGGCTCTCACTCTCTGCATAGCCATGGCAGTTTGCTAAGCCTCTCAGCAGCCAGAATCTGCCTTCTGGGGTTGCTGAGGGAATTAGAAGAACTAGACATGTAAAGTGAAGGGCGCCTTATCCACCGGTGGCCGACCGTCAGGATGGCAGTGCATCTCCAGATAAGTCACCACCGCATGCTTGTTAGGTGCTGACCCAGCTGGCTATGTGCTGGGTGGGCCCCTTTGCAAGGCTTGATCACCTTTTCTTCTCACATAGTCTTGTAAGGTGGGACCCTGCTGGTCCTCTGTGAGCAGCTCACTCAAGGTCATGGAGCTAGCAGACAGCAGGGCCTCAGTTTCCTATCCTGTAAAATGGAGCTCGTGGTCCAGACCTTGTCTACTTCATGGGGACACTAGAAGTTCAAACCGTGCAGGTGAAAACCTGCCGTGGATCAAGTTCCGTGAGCTAATTTTTTGATGACCCTAGTTGTTTTTGAAACAAGATTCAGTCTGTCGTCACCCAGGCCAAAATGCAATGGCCCAGTCACAACTCACTGCAACCTGAATGCCTGGGCTGGAGAGATCCTCCTGCCTCAGCCTCCTGAGTAGCTTGGGACTAAAGGCCTATGGTACCACATCCAGCTACTTTTAAAATTTTTTGTAGGGCGGTGCCTATGGCTCAAAGGAGTAGGGCACCAGCCCCATATGCTGGAGGTGGTGGGTTCAAACCCAGCCCAAGCCAAAAACTTAAAAAAAAAAAATTTTTTTTTTTGTAGACATAAAGTCTCACTGTATTGTCCTGGTTGGTCTCAAACTTGTAGGCTCAAGAGATCCTTCTGCCTTCAGCCTCCCAGAGTCCCAGAGTGCTAGGATTTTAGGCATGAACCACTGCATGCCTGGAAATTCATCTTTTAATTTGATAGATGACAGGGCTTTCCCCCCAATTATTTCAAATGATCATTACTTAGTCCTGGATTAATGTAGTGTTTGGACTCAATTCCACTGGCATTTTCCATTTCTATAAATGTTGAAGCTGAGAAGCCTTGTTCACAGAGATACGAGGACAGAATACAGGTTTTGTTACAGGCATGCCACCTGAGGATTTGAATGTCTTCCAAAGCACCTGTGTCCAAGTCACATATGATTTAGCGTCAAAAACGTTTTCTCCTGCTCTATCTGCTGACACCTTCTTTGGCTCCTCTTTCCACTTGTTGACAGCAAAGACTTGGAGCCCTGTGAGCAGACGAGGGATTGTCACCAGTCTTCAGAGTTGCACTTTTTCAGCATCTAGAAATTTTATGCAGAGGTTTTTTTACCAAAACCTGTGAAAGAATGGTGAATTATACCAGTTATTCCTACACAGGGAAGAACCTGGTTAAAGCTGATGTAGGGTGTGGTGAGGTATAAGGAACGCTAATTTCAGTGTGGCTTAGCTAGCAGCACAATGGTGACACAAAGCTTCTAACATACTGTTTGTTTTATTATTTATTTATTTGAGATAGAGTCTCACTGTGTCACCCTTGATAGAGTGCTGTGGCATCAGAGTTCACAGCAACCTCAAACTCTTGGGCTTAAGTGATTCTCTTGCCTCAGCGTCCCAGTAGCTGGGACTACAGGCACCTGCCACAATATCCAGCTGGGGTTTTTTGTTATTGTTGTCACTGTTATTTAGCAGGCCTGGGTTCCAACCCACCAGCCCCAGTGCACGTAGCCGGCGCCCTAACCACTGAGCCACAGGCACTGAGCCACTGTTTGTTTTAGATGCATTTCTTTCCTACCTTTGGAGTGCAGGTGCAGCTGATCCAACACAGGAAGTTTGGCCATACAGTGAACGGTCAGCAAAGTCGGTCTTCACAGGAGGGGCCTCGTCAGACTCAGTTGGAAGACTACTGACTCATTTTCCAGTTCAAGCAAGCAAGTTAATCTCCATCTCCAGAGCAAACTCCCTATTGCAGATTTCTTACTCTGAGAGAGAAGGGAGGTGGACAAGGAGACAGGTGGGTGGAGAGAAAGGGCCAGATCCCTGCCTTGAGTCAGATGCCTAAAACCTCAGCGTCAACTGTGTGCAGGAGACACAAGATCATTGAAAGAAATTGTCACAAGTCTGGCCCTTCTCTGCACAAGATGCGTGCATCTCGAGCTCCCCAGTGCAGGCCAGACTGCCAGTGCTTGTGGCCACGGGCCACACACCACTTGCCACTACTTGCCACCACTTGCCAGGGGGCTGCTCCCAGGCCTGGGAGAGCTGGAAGGAGTGTCCTGGGGCTGGCTTTCATTTTGTCCCTTTGTTTGGTGCCCTGAGGGCTCTCACACCTGAGACCCTCAGCCTTTCTCTTGTAAAGTGGGAGAAGAGAGAGCAGTGAAAGGGAATGTGGGAAAGGGGAACCACAGGCCCCAGGTGCTCTGTTCCTACTCTTCTCCAGGCTGGAGGAGGTGGGGGCTTGGAGTACGGGTGTGGCCTTGGGCTTGGGGGCAGAGAATTTTCAGACCTTGACCCTTCCAGGAAACTCAGTCCGACTTCTCAAGTCCAGTCCCTCATCATAAGACCCCAGAGCAAAGTCCAAACCCTGCCTTTTCAGAGAGAAAGGAGGTGCCCTGCTTTACTGCACTGGACAGTTCTGGGCCAGGGGGACAGGCTGTCACCTTATTGTTCTCTCAAGCCCTTGAGGGCAGCTTTTGTTGTTAGCTTGTGCCCATGGAGATGGCCAGGACAGCCCAGTGAACTCACCTGTGTCCTGACACCTGCATCACTAGTGGCCTCTGGGCCCCTGGTGGCAGTCTCTGAGGGCTGCAGGCTAAGCTTCTGCGCCCTAGGCTGGTGCTTAATTAATTTATTTTTTGTGCTGTGGTGTCATAGGTCACAAAAGCCTCAAACAAACTCTTAGGCTCAAGTTATCCTCCTGCTTCAGCCTCCCGAGTAGCTGGGACTACAGGCGTCTACCACAATGGTCCTGCTAGGTTTTTTTTTTTTTTTTTTTGAGACAGAGTCTTACTATGTCACCCTTGGTAGAGTGCTGTGCTGTCACAGCTCACAGCAAACTCAAACTCTTGGGCTTAAGGGATTCTCTTGCCTCAGCCTCCCAAGTAGCTGGGACTACAGGCACCTGCCACAACACCTGGCTATTTTTTTGTTGTTGTTGTAGTTGTCGTTGTTTGGCAGGCCCGGGCTGTGTTCGAACCTGCCACCCTCGGTGTATGTGGCTGACACCCTAGCCATTGAGCTACAGGCACCGAACCCCTGCTGATTTTTCAGTAGACCCACGGTCTCATTCTTGCTCAGCCTGGTCTCAAACTCCTGAGCTCAAGTGTCTCACCCACCTCATTCTTCCAGAGTGGTAGGATTACGGGTGTGAGCCACCTCGCCCAACCCCAAGGCTAAGGCCAGTGCGTTAATGGGCTGCATTTGACCCTGAGTGACCCACAGACAACACCGATTCCAGCAGGACCCAGCAATGCTGGGCAGGAGCCCAGGGTTCATGGGAAAGCTGGCCTCGTCCTCGTGGGGTGCACTGCTCCCTGTTGGCTTATCAATGGGAGCCCCATTTTCTCATCCACTCCCAACACTCCCCAAAGTGGGCAAGGATTATTCATCCCAGTTCATGGGTGAGGGCCCTGATCACTCCGCCAAGTGCTGGTGAACTACCAAGCAGTAGGTATCCCAGTGCGGGGTTATGACATCAACATGGGCGACACAACACCTCATTGAGTCACTGAGTCAGAAGTGTCCTGAAAAGACCCTTTTGGAAACCAGCTCTCCCCAGATCTGCAGAGGGGGTGTCTCCTCCAGTGCTGACCTTGTTGGCTGGGACCCTGCTGGGTAAATGACGCTTTGTACTACATGCCAATCTCCTAGGGGGGAGGCTGAGCTGAGCTGAGCTCCTGACCCCCTCCTGCCTCCTGGATGACTCAGAGGACAGCAGGTGGAATCACCTGAAGTCAGTAAATTGTAACTTCCCACTCACCATCACCACCCAGCTCTACCTCCCTCTGGCTGAGGCCCGCCGTGTCAGTACCTCAGTCTTCTCATCTGTACCATGGCAATATTGGCCTCAGATCTCAGAGGGGCAGGGTGGGGGCAACATTAACAGTTCACCCCAAGGGAGCAGGCACCCCATGCCCATTTGTTCTCTGGAGTCAGTCCTTCCTCTCTGACACCGCCCTGTAAGGCCCCCCACCTCCACAAGGCCAGGGGTACAGTTCCTCCCAGGTGGCCCGAGGGCCATTCCTAGGCCTGTGGCCACAGTGACAAGTGGCCTTTTTCTGCCTCTGCTGCCTGCCCCCTGACATCCCACACGCCTGCCTCTAAGCCTGAGATGCGGCTTGTAAGCCGGGGCAGACCCAGCCTGCTATTTTGGGGTCTTCTTTCAACTATTTTGGCAAAGACCAAATGGCAGCCTCCTTTAAAATAGATGCTGCAAGCCCAGGGGTCATTCCCTGAGAACCAGGTCAGCCCAGTCCCGGCCTTCTCCCGTAGCCCATTCAAGTTAAATGTGGCTGCTGGCATCTGCAGCTTCGACGGGGGCTCAGCTGAAATTCCGACGGGCAAACGTGCTTCAGAAACCAAAATAAAACCTGGCCGGCCCTCTGAGGTGCCTTTGGCTTCTCAGTTTCACAGACACTCTTACTTAGGGAGAGCACAGGGCAGTGGCTGGAGTGTTCCCCGGCTGGCCTGCCCCACGGGGGACCTCCCCACGGACATACGAACATCCTCCGTCTGAGCAGAAAAGTCTGCTCAAACAAGGGAGTGGGAGAAGTGCCCTGAGCCCCAGGAGCCCCTGACTGTAGCTGAGCTCCCTGAGAAGCAGCTTTCCAGTAAGTGAGTCCCCTGCCCCTTGGTTTTCATTGCCAGATGAACACCGTGTGTGCTCCCCTAAAATCTGGGTAATCCCTTAATAGGATGTACACAAAGTGAACAAGGAAATAAAAAAAAAAAAAGGAGGGGCTCTCAGCAGAGTGATACTAACCTCAAATTTTACTGAAGAGGTGGCACCATATTTTCAAGACATCGAATTGCTAAGTGACTTAGGTGTGAGTCCTGAGCGCCTGGAGCCCAAAACTGGACATCTATGAAACCAACAGGCTCTCCCTTCAGCACAGCAGTTCACGGAATGTTTTACTGTCCTCAGTTGCCTGCTCCCTCTTCCCATTCTGACCCGAGGACAAGTGCCAAGCCAACATTTAGTGCCAAGGGGGCCCCTGCACCAGGATGACAAGCAAGTGGTGGCAGGGAGTCCTCGGGGGGCTCGCTGCCCCTCCCAGCAGCTCTGGGAGGCCCGGGACCGAGCCCCGGGCCACTGAGGATTGCGGCCGCATCTCTACAATGCCATCCTCAGGTACTGTCTCTCACTCTATGCCATGGTCATACAAGTCACACAAGGCCTTTGAAGGTGTCAAGTCTGGAGTCGGGGGCTGCTGATGCTGCCCACTTCAAAGCCCAGTAAGTCATTCAACAATATTAGTTGCACTCACGCAGGCTTGGTCTCAGGCTCTGGAACACAGGGGAAATGCCACGCTCCTTGACGGGGAGCAAGGAGTTACCCATGAGGTGAGGATTAAGAGTGACAATGGCTACAGCATCCTACAGGTGTCCCTGAAGGCAGCCAAGGGCCCCGGACTGGCCTGATCTGGGCTCAGGGAGGCTTCCCCCAATAGGTGACATCTGAAGTTAGGGCTGGGCAGGGTGACATAGGCAGAGAGCACAGCACATGCAAAGCCCTGGAGGGGACACACTGGCCACCTCACCTGGGAAAGAGCCCGCAGCCCAAGGACCTAAAGCCAAAAGGCTGTGGGTGACCCTGGCTTCAGGGATTTGGGGGGTGGGGTTTGGGTGGGGGCCGCCCAGTTCTTTGTTAAAAGCAAGGCTTTCTGGTCGCTGTGAGCACTTTCCAGGTGCTTCCAAATTTGTTGATACAAATTCTCCTTGAAACTAGGCACTGAGGTCAAAAAATAGGTCATCACATTATGCAGGTCATCAGTGAAGACAGGGCTGACTAGGAGCAGTGGGCACGGACACGGGATGTCGCAGCTCAGGGCATTTTAAGACACTTGCAAGTCATCTGAGGGCAGGACCCACAGCGCTGTGCTTCCCCCCCCCCCGCCCCCCCCCCCGTCCCTCTTTTCCTGTGGTCCTGCCCACTCACGTTGGCAGCATTACTTTCTGGTGACCCCCCCTTCACGGTGTCTTCCCAAAGAAGTTTTCTCGGGGGCATTGGCTCTATTGCTGCCTTGGTATTTCACTGGTTTTATACTTCACTTGGTTTTATACTTCATTTAATTTCCCCGCCATCTTTCCAGGTCGAACGAACCCAAACCACCTGGTTGACTGTTGCCGGCCAGGGGATGTGAGCTTCCCTTCCCCGGGTGTGCACAGGCCAAGGGCATTGCCCCAGATAGCTGGAGGAGTAGGGCCACAAGCCTGCTGGGAGCCACCCAAGTGAGACAGCGTCAGCTGATAGGCCAAGGCCGCTCTGGGCACTGTACACACATTGTGAACTGTTTTTGTCATGATTGTAGAAGCAACCGCATGGTCTCCTGATGGGGAAGGAGGTTTGCTTTGTTCATGACTTGTGTGACCATGGGCAAGTCACTCACCTTCTCTGAGCTTTAGTTCCTCCTACCTTTGAGCTGAGGATTTAGCAAGGCAGGGAGTCCTGTGGGGGGGGAGGGGCTGGCAGCGAGGTCTGAGCTCTATCCACATGGCAACTCTCAGAGCAGGTGGGCATTTGCTGGAGGGAGGGCCCTGCACTGGATCAGGGCAGAGGGGCTTAGAGGGTCCAGGGGGCTTCCTCTTCAGCATGGATGCTCTTTGGGCCAGGACAAAACAGACTCTTTGGCATCCTAGGTCACACCCTCAGCCCCTAACCGAGTAACTCTATTTCCCAGAACCCAAGGCTTGAGCCAAGGTGGGAGGGGCTGAGGACAGCTGTCAGGTCAGCATTGCTGTCAAGGGTGTCCAGTTGGGGAGAGAGGATGTTTGGTTTCTCATGAGCCCTTGTGGTCCCAGGGGGAAGGGCTGTTGGGCTCAAGGGATGTGGACACGCCAGAAGCAGTAACTGTGGCACCCTGAAGGGGCCTGGCCTCTGTCTATGTTGATCACCCAGGCTAGGAATGTGGTAGCAGAAAGGCCCATGAGACAGAAGCCCCAGTAGGTCCTGGGGGGAGGGGACGCTTGCTCTGGGCCGAGCCTCTATCATAGCAGAAAGGACAAGGGTCCTGCCACAATGTGGGAAGACAGACAAGAGGCCAATGGATCAGCCATCCCCTGAAGGTGTCTCCTGAGAGCAGGTCCCAAAGCAATCTGATTTTATCTCTCCCTCCTTAACCCTCTATGGCTCCCTAGGGCTGGATGGAGAACGTGTGGTGGCCTTGGCTGGACTCTGGCTGTCTGCATGTTTGCACCCACCCCAGTCACCCTGACCATCTGGCCATTCTCATTGGACTCTGTCCCTTCTACACTCTGCCTGGGCAGCCAATCCCCACCTTTTCTGAGAGGCTGATGCCACCACTTCAGAGACAGGTTGTCTCCAAACAGCTTCCCGCTGGCTCCCCTGCTCCAGGGTCCACCAGAGCCATTTCCCTCAGTATCTCCCCCGGGCGGGTGATAACCACTGGTTCCACAGTCTGCTTCTGAACAACATCCCAGCTTTTGAGCCTAGAGCCTGCCTAACATGGCCAAAGCCTCAGTAAATGTTTATTTGCCAAAGGGACAGATGAACGAACGAGTGGCTCAGCCTGCACACACAACTTGGTTTCCATTTTCCCACACCATTGGGTGATCTTTGTAAACATGGCTTCTGTGGGACGATGGCTTATTGACCCACGCAGCTCCGTTCCTACTAACCGGTGGCTTCCAAGTTTAGCTCTCTTATAAACAATGCCGTCATGAACATCTTTGTGCATAAAAGATTTTTATTCCCCGGTGTTTGGAACGTGATCTTCAGAAGCAGAATCTCTGGATTCAGGCCGGGAATTTGGGTCTATAAACTTATAGTCCTCGAGGGTATCAGTTATATAGTTGACAACAATGTGTTGTATATTTCAAAGCTATAAGAGAGGATTTGAAATGTTCTCAACACACAGAAATGACAAAAGTTGGAAGTGATGGATGCCCCAAATACCCAGCCTTAACCTTTACAAATTCTGGGCATGCAACAAAATATCACCCACTGCCCCTAAATATGGAAATCTTATGCATCAATAAAAAAGAACCAGTTTATGCTGACGGCAGAGGCTGCCCATCTAACCACATCCCTATATTGTGTTTGTTTGTGTTTTTTCCTATTGATCTTTATTAATTTGACAGGCAAGCAATGCACTTGACTTTTCGTTTTTAATACTTTCATTTTCCGAGACATAGTTTTATTCTATCACCCGAGGTAGAGTGCCGTGGCATTATCATAGCTCCCAGCAACCCCAAACTCCCGGGCTCAAGCCTATGAGCTCCTGCTTCAGTTTTCTATTTTTTTTTTAAATAGAGATGGGGGGTCTTGCTCTTGCTCAGGCTGGTTTTGAACTCACGAGCTCAAGCAATCCACCTGCCTCTGCCACCTCGATGATCCCTTTGCTGGGATTATAGGCATGAGCCACTGCCCAGACAACATTTTACTACATTTTATTTTATTATTTATTTATTTGAGACAGTCTCACTTTGTCACTTCCAGTAGAGTGCTACAGCATCACAGCTCACAGCAACCTCAAACACCTGAGCTCAAGCAATCCTCTTGCCTCAGTCTCCCAAGTCGCTGGGACTACAGGCACCTGCCACAATACCCAGCTATTGTTTAGGGATGGGGATCTTGCTCTTGCTCAGGCTGGTCTCAAACGTGTGAGCTCAGGGAACCCCAGTGCTGGGATTCCAGGCATAAGCCACCGCGCCTGCTTCCAGGCAGTTCTTGATTTTCATTCCCATGCCTGAGACAACTGCAGACTGCTGGGACTGAGCCTGTCTCTGTGGGTTGCTTTGCTGTTGGTGTTTTCTCCTCCATGTCTCTTAATCTCCTGGGGTCTTGGTAGAATGTGAGCAACTCTTAGACTATGAGCTTGAACTCTTGCCTGCAGAGCAGCTCACCCATTGCAGATGGCACAGGGGGCTTAGTGAAGTTCTTCCCTTCTGGGGGAGGTCTCAGGTGGGGGAGAAGGTGGTGCAGAAACCCTGGGCAGGATGGCTTCAGGAGTGTCAGAGGCCACCTGTTGAAAGCAGGAAGGTCTCTTCCCCAGGGCAGGCCAAAGGTGGGGCCCCCAACCAAGCATAGGGGGGCCTCTGCACCTGCCCTTAGAGCCACAGCTGCTGAATCAGCCCCCAACTACGGTTGGAACAAAACGCAGAGTCCCGGGCATGCCCTGCAAGCGTGGCCCTGCCTCCTCCTCCCACCCCAGTCCCCTGCCCCACTCCAGGAAGCCTCACCGCTGGCCTGGCTGGTTGGGGCCTGTGCCAGCGCTCTCCCCTCCCCAGGGCTTTGTCCCTGCTGGGCCCTGTCCCGGCATAGTGGCTCCCTCTTGCCACTCAGATCTCAGCTTGCATGCCAACTCCCAGGAAGGTCTTCCCAGTCAAGGCTTCACCTGTTGTCCCTGCCACCTCACCCTCTAGCCCACTCTGAGGTTCGCTCCAAAGGTGGCTGTTTGTTCCCTTTATTGCTGGGGGAGGGGTGCATGGACCCAGGGGCAGGCCTGTCTCCCTCTCCTCTCCTGGCCAGAGCCAGAGCCAGGCTGGCAGCAGGAGGAGGCAGCAAGTGGAGAAGAACACTGGCAGGAGTGTGGATGGCACCATGGTCCTTCCCACCACTGGTGAGACAGCTCCACCTGCTGCCAGAAGCAGCTGGGCCACTACTCAGCAGGAGGAGGGACACTGGGTGTCGGCTCAGCAGGAGGCACAGCATGAGTGGCCTGGAATGAGGCCATGGTAAGTCTCCCCAGTGAGGAAGGGTCTTCCTCCACCTTCCCCAGGACTCAAGTCCCAGCTTCATCACCACTCAGTAGCATGCCCTGGAGGACCCCCAGCCTCTTGGCAGGCCAGCTTCAGGAGGGGCACACCTGGCCGCTCTAGTGGATATCTGATCAGGATTGGAGCCAATGACCTCCTCCCCAGAGATCCTAAGACCTTCCACTCTGCCTGGCTTGCAGTGTTCCTGGAGCGGGTGGGCAGGGATGGGGTTAATGGCGGTTCAGAGGGGCAGTGGGACTGCCCAATTTGTACAGGAGCAAGAGATAGAGTCAGATTTGACCTGGGGTTTGTCTGACTGTTGGGCCTTTGCTCAAACCATTGAGACTCAGTGCTGTGCGTCTTTGGGCAGATGGCTTCACCTCTCTGATGACGACAATGGCACATACCTCCCAGGATCATCACCAGGCCTAAGTGGGTGAGTGCATGTTCAGGGCTCAAGGGAGCAAGCACTGTGTGCAGCTGTCAGCTGCTGCCACAGGCCTAGCGCACCTTTCCATGTCCAGCCTCCCCCCGCTCCCCCGTGCCCCAACCCTTGCCACACCATAGCAAGGCCACTCTGAGGTCAGGCAGGGAAACTGACTTCTCAAAGGCTCGTCCCTATCTTCCTTTGGCCAGCTAGAGTCCAGAAACTCAGCTCTAGACCCCCAAACCTGACCACTACCCCTGTGGGGTCTCCAGGTAGGTGGAGCAAAGCTGGTACTGGCTAGCAGGGTTTGAGGGCTCAAGCCTGGGCTGGGCTGAGAGTTTTAGGTCATGTGGGGAAGGAGGGCTGCTTTGTCCCCTCTGCCAGGGAGAAGCCACTTGGCTGGAGCCAAAGTCCACAGGGGGCCTGGCTTGGGATGCTGTCCTGCAGTGCTCAGCACTGGCCTTGGCTGAGCTGCCTCCTGCAACCTCCCCAGGCAGGGCTGTCTGGAGATCAGGCCCCCAGGCAGATGCAGGTGCCACTGTCACCTGTGCTGTCTGTGCCCATTGTCACCAAGGGAGGAGCTGAATGTCTGGCAAGGGAAACTGAGCCCCCCCCCACTCATCCCTCCGTAGAAGCAGAGGTGGAGACCACCACTCCAGGGCCCAGAGCTGGGTCAGCCTGACAGGATGTGTGGCCTGAGTCCTGGGCCTGCTATGCTGTCACCCTCAAGCCTGTTAGCTGCCAAGGGACTGTGGGGCTCCTGTTCTGAGGAAGGCACTGGCCTGGCTTGCGCCCCTTTAAATGGCCCTACCCTGGGTGGGGGTTAGAGTGACAGGTGAAGGCACCAGCCTGGAAACCCTGCCTCTATGCAGGGAGGGGCCTCTGATGACAGCCGCTCCGCTCAGTGTCATGCTGGAAAAAGCCTCTGGTGGAGCCCTTTGGGCTCTTGCTGGGGAAGCTTTCTGGCCAGACTCAGGGTGGGACCAGCAGAGGTGCTGACCTCCGGCAGGTGGTCTCTGGCTGAGCTGGCCATAAATCTTAGCACCACTCTTCCAGCAGAGGGGCATCCAATGCACCAAGCATTCTCCTCCTGTGTTCTCAACATTTGAAGATGCCGCCAAGGAAGAAATAACTCAGTGGCCCCAGAAGGCACACAAGTGGATGGGGAATTGTGATGCCTACTCTAAGGAGGGCTGTGGCAGAGACCCTCCCCCAAGGTCCTTTCTCTCTTTTCTCGTTGGCAATAGAAATCTTGAGTCTTGCCTAGCATGTGGCTTCCTGGAGTAAAGACTATATTCCCCAGCCTCCCTTACAGCTTGGAATAGCCTTGTGGCTGAAGTCTGTCCAGTAGAAGGCAAGCAACAGTAGTGGCTTCTAGGAGATGACCTTTGAGGGTGGGAACGACCTGTTTTTGTTGCTGTTGGGTGAAATATAGATGTGATGGCTGGAGCCCAAGCAGCTAGTTTGTATAATGAGGTCAAAGCTCTATGGAGGAAAAGGATGGCGGAACCTGGATCCCTGATGAATGTAGAACAGTCTCATCAACCTGTAATTTTTAAAATCTTATCTAAAGTACATGTTTCTTAAGTTTTCTAACTCAGGTACCTGAACTGAATCCCAACTCTTAGAGGGAAAACAGATCCTTTGGAAGGTTCAGTTGGGCCCAAGATTAGCTATGGATCTGAATCCAGTAGATTCCTAAAACAGCCTCTCTTGTACAATTTGAGGTAGGGTGCAGGTGGGGTGAGCATTGGAAGATCCAACTTGCTGCTGAGCGATCCAGGGACGCCTTGGATGAGGTCTCAGTGAGTTTCATGAGACTGTGACCTCCACCCCCACTCTGGCCTGTCACCCTTAAGCAGGAGCCCTGGGGTGCAGAAGTAATGCCTTTCCTGAGACCCATGAAGCTGGGTGGAGGGCTTCCCACCTGCCCTCTGTCACCTGTGTTCTCTGTGCCCATTGTCACCAAAGGAGGAGCCGACAGAGAGAGACTGTGCATGTTGGGGAGGGGCAGCCATGGTCTCAGGGCCATTGTCCACTGTGCACCAGGCACAGTAACCCGTAGACCCAGCTTCTGGTCTAAGCTTATCCCTTACACACAGGGACTTGAGACTTTACCCCTGATCCTCAGTCTCACCACCTGTCAAGTGGTGATCTCAATAGTCTGTCTTGCAGGGTCACTGGGAGAATTCAGTGGGTGATGAGTGAAAGGCCCTCAGCCCATGACAAAGCACTCCATACCCTCATTCAGTGAGGGCAGGCAAGCTGTGGGGCATCACTTTAAGTCAGGAGTGCCTAAATTCTAGCCATCCAAGTCACCTGAAGGGCTGGGTGACTGGATTGTTGTGTCTGCACCCAGGGTTCCCATTCAGCAACTCTAGGGTAGGACCTGGAATGCAAATCCTAGGTCAAGGGACCATAATTTGAGAATCACTGGCTTAATTTAAGGCCCTGAAGACAAAAAAAAATGTGGAATCAAGAGCCCCTTATGGCCTCTTGGGCCTCAGACCAGTTGTGCTGTAGAGCCAGATGTCTGGGTGTGATTCTGGCCCCAGTCTTGGATGCTGTGTGACCTTGGGCCAGGAGTCATCATCCTCTGAGTCTTGGCCCCTCACCTGTCATGTGGGAAGCACTAGAACCCAACCCCAACTCAGAGAGCATAAGAGTGACATGGTACCTGGTGGAAAGGTGCCCAATAAATGTTCCCCCCTTTACCTCGTCCCCCTGCCCTCCCTCTCTGCCACCATCGTTGCCATCGGCACCATTTTGTGCAGATGAACACATTCGCTACGTGCTCAGCAGGAGTGGCCCTGCTGCCCATCTCCCTCCAGTGGCAAGAGTAGGCACCTGCTGCATACCCTCTCCAGGATCCAGCCCACTACCTCTGCCTTGTGCCTGGGGAGGAGAGTCCTGTGCCTTCCATGTGTCATCCCAGCCATGCTAGGACAATCAGGCTTTGTCCCATTCTCACTCCTCCTGACCGCCTGATCCAGAGTGACTCAACAGCCACTGCAAGCACATCACCAACCCAGAGGCACCACTGCCCATATGTGGGGACAGGCCTAGGGATGGGTCTTCAGCCAACTGCACCTGAAGCTCAAGGTTCATGCACCTAATGCTTGTCCCTGAGACCACCGCCATCTGCTGGTATCCCTCAGTACTGCATGCAGGGGTGCCCTCTCAGACCCCCTGGACTACATAGCCCCACCTCCTATACCCTAAATTGTCCCCAAGGGTGGCAGGGCCTGCCCAGTCCAGCTGTCATAGAAAGACTTTCAGACAACGTGGCTGTGCCATCAAATTCATCACAATACAATTCACATCCATATAATCCACCCGTTTAAGTGCTGTGTGACCATCACCACCGTCATCCCAGAGGGGCCCCATATCTCAGCAGTCTCTCCCCATTTCCCCAGCTCTCCAGCCCCTGGAAACGGTTAATCTACTTTCAGTCTCTGGGGATTTGCCAGTCTAGACATTTCACGTAAGCGGAACCAGAAGCACATGGCCTCTCCTGTCCGTCTTCACCCATGTTGGGACACGTGCGGGTGTTTCTTCGGTTCTGCACAGAAGGATGTTTCTTTGTTTGGCTATAGCATATTTCTTTTACCCACTCATCTGCTGACGAACGTTTGGGTCGTTCATAATTTGGTGATCATGGGCAATGCTGCTATAAACATTTGTGTGCAGGTTTTTATTTTTTTTTACTTTTATTATTATTATTTAGTCTCACTCTGTTGTCCCAGGCTGGAGTGCTGTGGCATCAGCCTAGCTCATAACAACCTCAAACTCTTGGGCTTAAGAGATCCTCCTGCCTCAGCCTCCAGAGTAGTTGGGACTGCAGGCAGCCACCACCATGCCCAGTTAGTTTTTCTATTTTTAGCAGAGACAGGGTCTCATTCTTGCTCAGGCTGGTCTCGAACTCCTGAGGTCAAGTGACCCACCACCCTTGGCCTCTCAGAGTGTTGAGGTTACAGGTGGGAGTTACGGCGCCCAGCCCTGTGTGCAGGTTTTTGTATGGGTGTGTGTTTTCACTTCTCTTGGGTACATACCCAGGAGTAGGGTTGCTGGGTCATACATAACTCTGTCTCACACTTTAAAGAGCTGCCAGACTGTTTTCCAAGCGGCTGCACTGCAGTGCTCAGTTCTCAGCACCTGCCTGTTCTCGCTCCTTACCTGGGAGGCACATAGGGCAGCACCATAAGCACAGGCTCCAGAGAGGCCTTGGCACCAGCCCTGACTGGCTGTGTGACCTTAAGAACATTGGCTTAATCACTCTGAGCCTTGGTTGTCCATTCTGCAGAAGGTAAATTATGACAGAACGTAGCGGACACTGATGGCCCTTGGGTCCTCACTATTCCATGCACCTGGGCTGGGAGCTTCCTATCACAAACCCCTGTGTTTCTTGGTCTGAGAGAAGCAGGCTGGAGTTCCAGGAGTGACTGTCCCTGAGCAGCCCTCAACCAAATGAAGACTTGAGTTGGTAGATAAACACCCAGGTGGCTGGTGGGGGACAGCGGTGCAACCCACTAGGCAGTCACAGGGTGTGTGGGCTTCTGTGAAAGTGATAACTAGGCCCTGTGAGAAAACAGTGAGAAGAGGCCTGATATGATTTGGGATAGGGTGGTCAAGGAGGGGCTCCCTAAGGAGGCAACACCCTTAGGAGTAAAGATTGAGAAGGGACTGACCTGGTGAGGACTAGAGGGAAGATTACTCTCTGTGGGTGGTGTGTGCACAGGTCCTGTGGAGGGGAGAGCTGGGACGGACAGAGTGGTGTAGTAGGAGCATTGAAAGTGGCAGGGGTGAGGGCCTAGGAAGCAGGGAACAGGGAGCTCCCTGTCACAGCATCCTGGCCAGACAAAGGTGATTCTTCTGAAAAAAACCAAAAAGTTTGCTGCCCTCCTGAGAGATGAGCTTTCATATAGACCTGTTCTTGCTTGGCATTAACTCATGGGAGGAAGAAGTCAGAGGGAAACAAAGCCAGTCCTAAGAATCAGCTTTCCCCGGTCAGCCCCCTCCTTCACATGCTCAGCCAGCAGCCCCTGTCAGCTGGGTACGACAAGGGCCGGGGACCCCAGGATGCACCCCATCCTCCTTACAGAGCCAGGGAGGTTGGGCTAACTTGGCTGGGGCAGCCTCGCCCTGGTAGGTGGTCTCTGAGGTTGCAAGGCATGGAGGGCAAGCCCAGAAGCCAGAGTCCGGAGCAGCTACTTTGCCTGTGGGACCCATCCATCCTGGCACCAGTCTCCTTGTGGGGCTAGTGGCGATGACAACCTCTGCCCCTGGGATATTTTTGTTTGTTTGTTTTAGAGACAGAGTCTCATTTTATTGCCCTCAGTAGAGTGCTGTAGTGTCATAGCTCACAGCAACCTCCAACTCTTGGGCTTAGGTGATTCTCTTGCCTCAGCCTCCTGAGTAGCTGGGACTACAGGCGCCCTCCAGAATGCCTGGCTATTTTTTTGTTGCAGTTTGGCCAGGGTCAGGTTTGAACCTGCCACCCTCAGTATATGGGGCAAGCACCCTACCCACTGAGCCACAGGCCCCTGGATTGACTGAGGCCTCCCCAGTCATTCTACAGTTGTGGGATGAGCATGACATTGTTAGCCCGACTCAGCGCTCAGTGATTTTTTTTTTTCCTGTCAGCCCTGGGTAGAGTGCAGTGGCATCACAGCTCACAGCAACCTCAAACTCTCAGGCTTAAGCGATTCTCTTGCTGCAGCCTCCCAAGTAGCTGGGGCTATAGGCGCCCGCCACAGCTCCCAGCTGTTTTTTGTTGCAGTTGTCATTCTGGCCTCACCTGGCCCGGGCCGGTTTTGAACCCGCTGGCCTTGGTGTATGTGGCTAGTGCCATAACACCTGTGCTACGGGTGCCCAGCCAAATGCTTAGTGACTCTTACCATGACTGTCTCCCCACAGGGGCCAGGATCAGCATGGTGCCTTTGCTGCTGACATCAGGGCTCTGACAGCTGTGCGCCAGGACCAGCTTCACTCCTTACCTGTATTAGTGCACTCAGCCTTCGTAGCAGCTTTGGAAGTGGGCGTCATCACTGTCCCTGCTTTACAGGGAGGAGACTGAGGGTTGGAGGGACTGAAGTGCCTTGCCCGGCTCAGCCTATGGATGGTGCTTGGACCCTGGAGCCCAGGTTGGCCTGACCACAGAGCCAAGACCCTGAGCACTCCCCACGGTGATGCTGGCTCTTCACTGCATGGTCCTCCCCTACATAGCCGTCAGCCCTGCCGTCAGTCCCCTACACAGCCGTCAGTCCCTTCCCACTCCCAGAGTCACTTGGAAGCTTCTCTGGATAAACGAGGATGCTATCAGGTGGTCATTGAAGTGGCCTCAGGGGGCCAGCTGGCCACAAGGCCCTGGTTCCTGAGAGCAGGGTCCTGACTAACAGTGCCCCACACAGCTCTCCATGAATGTCCTGGGGTGCAGCTGCCAGCCTGTTTTAGAGCCGTGTCTCTGTTCCCTGGGAAGCTGCAAGGAGAGAGGGCATTAGCTCCGTGTCCTGCCCCGAAAGGGTCTGGCCTGCAGCTGGTGCTGACCTATGCTTGGTGTTGGTGGAAGGATGGGGAATTACAGTGCCATTCTCCTGAGGGATGTAACAGGCAGATAAATGTGTTTATTTTTATCAGAGATAATAAGTGACTTTTTAAAATCTGTCTCAAAACAGCCTGCCCAGCTCTGTGCCTGTAGCCCAGTGAGCAGGGCACCAGCCACATATAATAAAGCTGGTGGGTTCGAGCCCGGCCTGGACCTGCTAAACAACAATGACAACTGCAACCAAAAAATAGCTAGGCATTGTGGTGGGTACCTATAGTCAGCTACTTGGGAGGCTGAGGCAAGAGAATCACTTGGGCCAGGAGTTTGAGAGTGCTCTGAGCTGTGATACCGCGGCACTCTACCGAGGGTGACATAGTGAGACTCTGTCTCATAAAGCAAAAAAACAAAAAAAAAATAGTCTGCCCAATGCAGGGGTCTCCCAGGATCCCCCACTCATGATCAGTGCTCCCCATGCCTCCATCATTCTCATCTCTGAAGCTGGGTCCCTG
This sequence comes from Galago senegalensis, assembly GCA_963575145.1. Lineage (NCBI taxonomy): Eukaryota > Metazoa > Chordata > Mammalia > Primates > Galagidae > Galago > Galago senegalensis. Next base: position 10,769 of record CAUYTI010020188.1, on the reverse strand, counting down.
ACCCCTCACAGTGGGCTGCAGGAAAGGTCCCTTGGGGAGGAATGTTCAGTTGCCACCCCACCACCTGCCCCACTGCAGAGCAGTGCCAGGCCATCCCCTGGAGCCTCTCTGGGCAGTGCAGCTATGACTTAGAGATAGTTAACTATCTGTGCCCCCTCAGCATATCTGATGATCACAGTGGGGACTCCATTTGACAGACAGAAGACTCAAGGCTGGGCAAGGCGGGGGCCAGTCCTAGACCACACAGCTTGAATGCCATCATGATCAAACAACAAAAGTGGCCGAGGCCACTTTTGAATCAGCAGGTCAAGTACAGGCTCTTTTCCTGCCCTTTCTTCCAGGTCCCTGACATGGGCACACAGCCCAGGCAGGTGCTCCAGCACAAGTGTGGGCAGTCTCTGGTGTCCCAGCCACTGCAGCCTGAGAGGGGACAGGGCACAGCTCTGGGGGTGATATCTGGTGTGGTCCTGGAATGCAGGTGAAGCAAGGTTGTCCTCCAATGAAGAGCCACTAATTATAGGCCTGCTTGTTCACCTTCTCAAGGCCTTCAACCCCTGGGTAGGCGGGAGGCCTCTGAACCAACCAAGGGGTTCAAAGGCCAGCTCTGAGCAGCTGAAGCTCCGTCACCCAGGGCACGTCCTGCCTTTCCCACTGAAGGCAGAGCAGGCCGCCCAGTGCTGGGGCCCAGGGGCCAGGGAGCAGGGCCTTGTTCTCTTGGCTTCCCACAGGCAGGGCCACATCCCTGTGGGCAGACGGGAATTGGACAGAGACCACAGTCAAATGCTCCCCTGCAGGGCAGGGGCCAAGCCACCTGGGAGGCCAAGCACCTGCTGGCTACCCTGAGGGGTTCTTTATTCTATTTTATTTTTGGTTTATTAAACAATTTTTATTAAGCACCTCAATATTCTCAACTAGCCACCTTTGGGGGACACTAAGATGAATTACACAATTCCCACAGTGAAGGCCTTCCAGGGAGTGCAGCCCCCTTAAGTGTACAAGGCAGAGTGCAAAGGACATTCACAGTCTGTGTCACCGTCACCGTCAACCGTCTGCAGTTTTCCACCTTCCCAAAGTGGAACAGTCCCCACTAACCCCCCCCCCCCATTCTATCTGTCTCTGTAAGTTGATTCCTCAGAGGAGCTCAGACAAGTGAAACTGCCTACATGTGTCCTTTGTGACTGGCGCGTGTCACTGAGATGCTGTCCTCCACGCTGCCGCATGCAGCACAGTCCCCTCCTTTTTAAGGTTGAATAAGGCTCCATTGTGTGGCTGGACCGCGCTTCTTTGTTCATCCGTTGAGGGACAGTTGGGCGGCTTCTAGCATTGGGCCCCTGTGAACACTGCTACTTTGAACACAGGTGTGCACATATCTGTTTGAAGCCCTGCTGCCACGGCGTTCAGGTTCACTTCCAGGCGGAACTGCCGGGTCACTTTGGAGGACCCCCCAAACCATTTCTCACGGTGGCTGCATCATTTTACATTTCTACTCCTGACAGGTCTTGGCCCAAAGGCCCAGTGACTCTCGATAGGGAACGGCCCGGCCCCAGCCCCTCAGCCTGTCTTTCTGTCCTTCCCCCGCCCCTCCTGATTGACAAATGATGGGGGAGCGTGGAGGCTGCTGTCCTGGAGTCTCTGGGGTGCCCTCCCTGGCTCTGTGGGCATCTTCTCACAGAGCTGCAGGGCACCATCTCCAGGTGCTGACCACCCCAGGCTCATACAGGGCAGGTAGGCCAGGCCAAAGAGTGGCAGGGCAGGGGTCACAGGGCCCAACCCTGACCCCTTTTCCTCTTCAGGGGATTCCATCTGCTCCTATCCCCTCATGTGTGAGTGGAAGCCTCTATCCACCTGAGTGCCCCACAAAACTTGTGCCCCCTAACCCTCCAGGGAGCCAACCCTATCAGCACAGGGATCTGCCTTCTCCCCTATCCCCTCATTCAACAGAACGGGGGCTCTCCCTCCTTTGGGGGTCCATCCAAACAGCTGGGCAGTCAGGCCCTGGCCCTCCATGTTCATTTGGTTAGGCTGCCCGTAACAAGGCACACGAGCTTGAGGGCTTAAACAGCAGAATGTTTAAATAGCTCAAGAGGCTGCAAGTCTAAGACCAAGGAGTCATCAGGGCAGGTTCCTCCTGCGGGCCACTGGGAGAATGTTCCATCCCCTGGGCTGCTGGTGGTTGCTGGCCATCACTGGTGCTGTAGAAGCATCTCTGCCTTCATCTCCGCCTTCACCTCCATGGGGTCTTCTCCCTAAGCACTCACACCTATTTCTGAATTTCTCTGCTTTCCCCCCAGCCTCGAGACAGAGTCTCATTCTTTGGCCCTGGGTAGAGTGCTGTGGCATTATAACTCACAGCAACCTCAAACTCTTGGGCTTAAGGGATCCTCTTACCTTAGCCTCCTGAGTAGCTGGGACTACATGAGCCCCCCACAATGCCTGGCTACTTTTAGAGATGGGGTCTCGCTCTTGCTCAGGCTGGTCTCGAATTCATGAGGTCAAGCAATCCACCCACCTTAGCCTCCCAAAGCGCTAAGATTACAGGCATGAGCCACCATGCCCAACCTTGAATTTCCTCCCCCCCCTTTTTTTCTTTGTTGCTCTTAGTAGAGTGCTGTGGCACATGGCGTCACAGCTCACAGCAACCTCCAGCTCTTGGGCCTAGGCAGTTCTCTTGCCTCAGCTTCCTGAGTAGCTGGGACTACTCAGGCACCTGCCACAATGTCCAGCTGTTTTGTTTTTTTTTAATTGCAGTTTGGCTAGGGCCAGGTTTGAACCCGCTGCCCTTGGTATATGTGGCTGGCACCCTACTCACTGAGCAACAGATGCCATCCAAATTTTCCCTTTTGTAAGGACCTCATCAGATTAGATTGGGGTCCACCTGCCCCCCGTGGGATCACATCTTACCTAATCTCATCTGCAATGACTATCCCCAAATGAGGTCACGTTCTGAGGCGCCAGGGGTTAAGATTTCAATGCAGGCATTTTAGGGAGGGGACATGGTTCAACCTACCCTGAAATGAAGCTTCCTGAACTCCAGAGGAGGGGGTAAGACAGAGCTTAGCACAGCCTGGCAGCTGCAGAAAAATGTGTATTCTCATGCCAAGTCTACTAGAAATAATAACCAAGGGCCACACAGCCCTTGGTCAGGGACCTCCTATATGACAGAGTGCTTACGCAGAGGCCCTTTGAAACTGCAAGTTTCAAGCCTCAGTTTCCTCATCCACAAAATGGGAGTAATAGGAGCACCTGACCCAGCTCATGCTGGACAAAAGACAGAACCACTGCAATGCCATGTAAGCACTCTGCTCCTGCTCGCTGTCGTGAATACATATCCCTGGGGGATGGGGAGATGATTCCTGGGAATCTGACCCGCTGGGGGGTGGGGAGCCTTGTTGAGACTTTGCCAAGATTTTCATTCATGTTGTATACGTGCAGTGTAGAGCTGCCCTCCTTGTGTGTGTGGCTAGTTGGAACCAACCTTAGGCTCTCTGACCCTGGTTAGGGCAGGTGAACAGACAGCCATACTTGTCTGGGGGCCTAGGCCAGGCCCCTCACCTGGGTCCCTGCCCACCCTGCCAGGTGCTGGGAGAGGTGAATGCACCGCCCAAACCCGTTGGCTCTCATCTGGGCCACCCAGCGGACCCTGCCCTACAGCCATTGTTGGGGAACAGGTGTGGAGAGGCACCTGGTCCGGGCAGACCCATCCCCTGTCTGAGCCTCACTTTCTTAGGCAAAGACAGAGGTGCTTGGGCCTGGAGGCAGAGTGCAAGGACAAAAGCAGAAAGAGACTGCAATGCCCGGCTGGACTGACACAGGTGCTCAACTCAACTGTCCCAGGGAAACTTGCAGTTTCTCCTGTACACAAACACATGAGCACGTGCTCACGCGAGTGCACCTGCACACTGACACAGTGACACACACGTACCTACATGCATGCACACTCTCGGGAACACACAAACGCCCCTCACCACGCACAAGGACGTGTGCAGGTGCAGGAGTCCACACATAGGCACGCTCGTGGCGGTCAGCACAAACCATCTGTTGGTCTCAAAACTGTTAACTTTCTAAAGCCAGGCCACTCAACTAGATCTCTAGCCCTATTTCTCAGAATACAACTTTCCATCTTAGAATAATAGCATTTGACACCGCCATCGGAGCAAGTACGTTCCCAGAAAAGTTGCGCGTGATCCTGCAGCCTGCACCATAATCTATTAAATAACAAAGTAGATAAAATACTTTAATGTTTCAATTACATGAACCCCCACGCTGCCACTTGCGGCTGGGGATTCCTCAGTTTGCTGGGCTGGGCGTCTGGTGAGGGGAAGTCTTCCTTGCTGCGGCCAAGGGGCCCCTTGTCACATAAACCCAGGGGCGCCTTGCATTCTCCACAGCCCTCCTCGAGCCCCAGCAGGGGCACCTGAGTCCACATCTGACCTTCGGTCAAGAGCACCAGGAAGGGGACTGTGTTGACTTGGAAACAGCAGCCACCTCAGGAGTAGGACGATGGGGCCAGGGCACCAGAGTCCCTGAGGACACCAGGGCTCCTACAGAAACACTCCGGCCCTGGCTAGGCCACTTAGGCCGTGCGCCTGGCACCCAGCTGTGGGGCTGGGACACATGTGGGCTTTAAGCCCTGTGGCCTCCCTGGATGGACCCCCCTGCCCGGGGGCCTGGCTGAGTGGCTGTGAAGAAGCCGCACCATCTCGTGGTCCTTGTGGTCCAGTACACGAGGCAGAAACAGGCTGGACTTCTGTGTACGGCGCGTCTTAAAGCCCCTGCGGGGCCGGCCCTTGCCATTCACAGACACATACCACAGTCTCTCAGCACTGGGCTGCCGCCGGGCCCCAGACCCACTGGGCACTGTCCGGTACAGCCGGGAGGCGTACGTGTTATAGCCCAGCTCATGGATCCGCTCCACAAACTCACACTCAGCGTTGTAGTGCTCCTGCGGGGACAATATGCCATGGTCAGTGGTCACGAGAGATCACACCGGTGTCAGGGTTGGGGTCACAAGGATGCCTGCTTCCTGACACCTCCCTCCCCTCCATTGAAGCTGCCGGCCCCAGCTGCCTGTGCCTGTCAAACCCCTGGTCACACCTGGGCCTCCACACCTTTGCCCTGTGTGCCACTCCTAGTGTGCCTGGTGAACTTGGCCTTCAGCTTAAACATCTCTCTCTAAGGTTTATAGAGCACCTCCAGAGGGGTCAGCTCCTCCCTGCTTCTTCCCTCTGGGCTCTGCCACCCTCTGTCCACTGGCCCGAGAGCACTAATGATGGGGCTCCCTCCACATAAGGATGTGTGGGTTGTCTGTGGAGCAGAGACAGCCTGCCGACCCGGTGGCCTGGCTGTCTGCGGCTGGCCTGTAGGATCCCCATCCCTTAGGTTGAAGCCAGGATGCAACTATGTCCCCAATATTGCTGCTCTTGGGCTTCCAACACAAGTAGATATAAATGAAATTCACATTGTCATTGAGATCAATGGGGGTGCCTTGTTAGGCACAGCTTAAGGCATAGCCACACTCGGGAGACCCCACAAGGCAGCCCCTGAGAGGACGTCCCACAAGTGTAGGGAAATGACAGGTAGGTTCCTACCCTCCCAAATGCACAGTGAAACTCAGAAGTGGAGAAGCTGTCACCAATGTCCCCAAGGTCTGGCTGTGGGAGGTCCTCTCAGGGGCTGCCTATGGGGTCTCCCCAGTGTGGCTATGCCTGAAGCAAACCCAGCTGAGGTTTCAGTCCCAGCTACAGGCAGGGGGGAATGTCTAGGGCCACCTCCCCAAGAAGACCATGGATGGGAGCTTCTCCATCCCAAACAGAAACGGCCGACTCCTCCCCACACTCTGTAAGGGGCACTGTGGGGTGCAGGGAAAGCAGAAGGGTGTCCTTTCTTCTGGGCACTGGCTGGAAAAAAGCAGAAGGCCTTCACAGTCTGTCTCCACCTGGGTGTGGTATCCCTGAGGGGGTGAGGACAAGGAGCAGCTGCTGAGTGGCCAAAGGCAGTCACAGGCTGGCCAGGCCCTGCCCACAGCCTGGGCAGTGTCTGACCAGGCAGGACCTCAGGAAGCAAATCCTTTTTGGTGAAGCCCACAGTAGGTAAAGGGGAAAGGCCACCTCTCCCCACAACCCCAACCCCTCCCAGCTCTCCTGCCCCTCCACAGAAGCCCAGGGCTCCCTGGATCCCAGTGTAAACATCACTACCCATGAACAACTTTCACAGTTTACAGATGGGGAAACTGAGGCTGGGGTATGTACCAGACCCCAAATCACAGAAGGACGGGACATTGTTCTGACTTATACCTGACCCCTGCAAAGCATGGGGCTCAGAGACCGTCTGGGAATGGGTGGGTGGGCTCAGGGCAGACTTTCCCCAGCCCCTCACAGTGGACATGCTATTTTAGGGCTGGCCCCCATCTAGACTGTGAGAAACTAAGGGCCAGGCCTGACGCCCTTGCCATGTCCCTTGATCCTGCAAGAGATGCATCCGCCCAGGGCCAGAGAAGCCAGATGGTGGCTTTCTCTTTATGGTGGTGGTGGGGGAGGTAATTGAAGGACATGGGTCTGAGAGCCTCAGAAGGCCAGGGGCCCAGGCCCTCTTGGGTTCAGATTGCTTGCTGCACCTTGTGAGGACACCTGGGATGACCAAGATGACCAGGGAGGAAGATGTCAGCTCAGGGGCCAGGGTCACATGCTCCAGGGCCACTGCCATTGGGACTCACTGTCAACAGTTCCCACTGGCTATCCTGACCTGCTGTCTCATCCAGATTCTTTGTTCAACAAGTCCCTCCCCTGGGGCCACTTCCACCCTGTGGAGCATGAGAAGGAAGTAGACTCAGAGATGCCTTGTTGCCTTGTTGACAAGATGACTTTTGAAGAGTCCTGGCAGGGCACTGCCCAGGGGGCATCTCTGGGAGAGGAGCACTCCAGGCAGTGGCGGCACATGTGGAGGGTGAGTAGCACAGGTGTTCTGAAGAGCCAAGAGGGGCCTGATAGGCAGAGGGGGCATGGGCTACAGAATGGTGGGCGGAGCCAAGGCACGTCAATCATTCCTGGATGAGGAGGAGTGCTCACAGGCCATGATCTGAGCAGATTTGCCACTTAAGAAGATCCCTCAACATGTGCCTAGCAGAGTGCAAATAAGGTCAGTGGCCAGGGCACTGATTGGTCAATGAAGGAGGGAAAGCAGCATAAATGGGTATGGAAGAAAGGAAGGATGAATGGCTGGCTGAAAGAAAAGAAGGATAGGTGGAGGTATGGATGAATATATGTGGAAAAAAAGAATAGGTAGGTGAAGGATAGATGAATAGACCAAGGCATGGGAAGAAGGATAGGTAGATGGACGGAAGGAAGGAGGACTAGGTGGATGGAAGGATTGATAGATGGATGGATGGATGATTAGATGGGTGGAAGGAAGGACAGGCAGATTGAAAGATGGATGAATAGATGGGTGGAAGGAAGGAAAGATAGGTGGGTGGGTGAATGGGTGGAGGGAAGGAAGGTAGGAAGAAAGAAGGACGGGTGGATTGATGGATGAATAGATAGATGGAAGGAAAGATGGATAGGTGGCTGGATAAGTGGATGAACAGATGATGGAAGGAAGATTAGGTGGATGGATGGGTGAATGTGTAAATGGATGGGAGGAAGGATCAGTGAATGGATAAACAGATAGGGAAGAAATAAAGGTAGGACACGTGCATAGAAGGATGGAAGAAGGAAGGGTGGGAGGGAGAGAGAGGAAGGGAGGTGGGACGGAAGCCCAGATGGGGAACGGAAGCCCAGAGGGGGAACGGATGGACTGAAGCCAGGAGGCCTATAGGCCTTACAGGCCTATACCTAGGTCCTATGGCTGTAGGTATGTTGGTGGGGGTCACAAGAGTCTGCATTGTCGGCAACGGCCTTGGGAATGGAGCAAGGGATGTGGGGTATGTGGACTGAACAGAGATCCAGGAGGTACAGTCTGAGGATTTGAGATGAGTCAAAGCTGGCGCAGAGAGAGCAGGTGAAGTCTGCCATGGCTCCCAGCTGACCTTGGGCTATGGTGAGTGGCTGGGGGGCCAATGGCTAAGATGTGCATTCAGGGAAACAGGGGAGTCCAGTGGGGTGTGCTGCCCTCTGCCTGGAGTCTCTGAGCCAGCAGGACTTTGGGGAGAGTGGCCTATAACCCAGAAGGGAGGCCAGGGCTAGAAGTGGGAGTGGCAGGGAGCAGTAATAGTCACTGCCCACAGAGCAGATGGGCTGGCCCATGGGAGGTGAGGAGTGGGCTGAGGGCAAAGTTCAGAGAGCTCAGGCTGCCCCCAGGTGGGGTGGGGAGAATAGCCCTCCCCAGGATTTGGCAGGAGACAGGATGAGGGCACCAGGTGGCAGGGGGCAGGGTTGGCCCCCAGGCTACCTTTCCTGCCAAGCTGTCTGTGGGGCCTTGAGACCTTCTCTCCTGGGCACTCTAGAAAGTTGTACGTGGTCCAGCTAGATTGCCTGGCTACTCCTGAACTCATCCTCCCACCCTCCAGTGGGCTGGGAGCCTTTCTCCATTCTTCAAATCCAGGGATGGAAGCCACAGGTAGGCTCTGTTCTGTCCCCCCAAAACCCAGGCCCCTATAGAAAGAGATGATAGAAGCCTTTGTCTTTCCTCTGGAGCCAGCACTCCCTGCTCTACTCTGTGAAGTCCCCAGTGGGGACTGAAATTCTCTTCCACAGTCAGTAAGACCCGTACCATCACTGAAGACCACAGGGAGAGAGGCAGCTGTGAGATGGTCCATTTTAAGAATACAAGGTTGGGGTGGCACCTGTGGCTCAAAGGAGTAGGGCGCCACCCCTATATGCTGGAGGTGGTGAGTTCAAACCCAGCCCTGGCCAAAAACTATAAAAAAAAAAAAAAGAATACAAGGTCAGTCCCCTTTACACACACCAGAAGCACAGGGTCCCTGGGGTCCAGAAAGCCCCAGTCCAGCTCTAAGAAAATCCGGACCCGGCCCCAGGCAAAGTGCACATTCTTATAAACCACAATTGGTGTGTGGAGACTCTGGGAGAAAATTCAGAGGGGCTGGCACTGCAAGGGCCCTGTCCCCAGACGCAGCTTCTAACAGGTGGCTCCTAGGCCACAGAAAACAGATGGGTGCATCCCAACCTGGGCATTTTCCTTAGCAGAACAGCCGAACCTCTGTGGTAGAATAATTGACTAAAAGGAGGGTTTGCCCCACCTCCACGTGGGCAGGGAAACGGGGGCATGTTTCCCTTGTAAGCACAACTGAACAGAGAAGCAACCACAGGAAGACAGTCCGAGGGGCATGTCATCCCGGTGACATATGCACGGCAAACCTGTCATTGCCCACAAAGGTATCAGCTGAGGTGCATGTAATAACTAGGTGCAGGTAGCACATCTCCTAATTAGGTCTTCCTCATCCCTGCCCCTGCGGGTGAGAGACACTGCCAATGCCCACAGAGTCGCAGGACCAGGTGGTAGAGAGACCAGCTTCCAAACCCAGGTTCAAGGTCCCTGCTCAGCTCCTGCCCTCTCGGTTCCTTCCTAAGAACCACCAGCTCTTGCCTTTCCACCCTCCAGGGAGCTGGCTGAGATGACCAACACCTCACCCCCTCCTGCAGCTGGCTTGGGTCCATTTATTTCAGTGGAAAATTGAGGGACAATTTCTCCTGGGCTCTCAGCTACCCTTAGGGAGGAGTGATAATGATGACGTGGTTTGGGGAGCATTTTCTAACCGAGACACAGGGCATGTCTGACCCCAGCAAGCTCCTCCCCAATGGCTACACTCAAGCTGGGGCAGCTGGTAAGAAATGGGGCCAAAAGAGCAGCAGGTGAGGAGTCACAGATGGGGGTTCTGGCTGCAGCTCTGGGCAAAGAATTCTACTGCCCACATTCCCTCTGTGCCTTGATGTCAGGTTCCAGTGAGATGGTCACCTGATCAGCACCTACCCACATAGGGGACCAGACTCACCGAAGCGTAGAGCCGGCCCCTCTTGTTCATGGCCAGGTACCGCCCAGAGAAGAGCCCCCTGATGGCCACGATGCCCACCTCCACCGCGGTTATCTCCAGGATGCCTGGGAAGAATCAGGAAGGTTCATCACTGCTGCTGCCTCCCCACCTCACAGAGTCACAGAGGTGACAACTAAGCGCCAGCTGGCCCTGCCCAGACCTTCCCCGACCCCCCATCTCAGGGGTGGCAAGGACCACCAACAGATGGGAGTAGAGAAGGGGAGAAATCAGGGAAGCCTTTCCAAAAAGAGCAGCTCAACCTGGGAGGGAAATAATACAATTAACATTTACACCCACAGACCCTGTGACAGGCATGACCTGGGGTCTCCAGCAACCTTGTGCATGGATTTCATCTTCTGATGGACATGCACCCGCTGCAGAGCACAGCATGAGTTTGAGTGGGAATTTACCCAGGCTGCAGATAAGGCAGGTGGAGGGACCACCTGGGCTGGACCGCTCAGTTGATAACACAACCCACAGTGCAGTGCAGATACTAGATGTAGGGCAGAAACCTGGCCAGGTCTCACCCACTCCCTAGTGTAAGAACGTTTTTTTTTTTTTTTTTTTTGAGACAGAGCCTCAAGCTGTCCCCCTGGGTAGAGTACTGTGGCATCCCAGCTCACAGCAACCTCCAACTCCTGGGCTCAAGCGAGTCTCTTGCCTCCGCCTCCCAGGTAGCTGCGGAAGCTGGGACCACAGGCGCCCGCCACAACGCCCGGCTATTTTTTGGTTGCAGCCGTCATTGTTGTTTGGCGGGTCCGGGATGGGGATTCGAACCCGCCACCTT
>CAUYTI010020186.1:0-30319 GCA_963575145.1 Galago senegalensis | reverse complement strand
TGTGGTCCCAGCTACTTGGGAGGCGGAGGCAAGAGACTCGCTTGAGCCCAGGAGTTGGAGGTTGCTGTGAGCTGTAATGCCACAGCACTCTACCCAGGGGGACAGCTTGAGGCTCTGTCTCAAAAAAAAAAAAAAAAACTTTATAAAAATTAAAAACTTTATAAAAATTAAAACTTTATAAAGACCTACTGATTAGAATCTCTTGGAGTGTGTGTAATCTATCCTGAAGGGCACCCCAAATGATTCTGTGCTTAGTCAGATGTAGAAACTGCTGAAATAGAGAATGATAATGTTGCATTTTCTATCCATCATGTATTTTTTTCTTCCTTCCCTGTTGGAAATATATATGGATTCTTATTCCTTTATCTGTGCCTTAAGTAGTTAAGAATTGATTACATTTGGGGCATTGGTCATTTTAAGAACTGGGCATAATTTGCTCTTAAGGACGTAAGTTTAAATACATTTTTCATACTTTTTTGGTACATTTTTTTGGAAATGTTTTTTATAAATCCTGTGGAAAACAGAGGCTCTCATTTTTTGCATGTAAACGTTTATGAAGAATTTCCGATTAAAGAAAAAACAACAACTGGGTAAAGAAACAAGAATTATAAAATAATCCCTGCCCCATGGGGTTCACAGACTGGCTCCAAAGTTTTTAAACTTTGGATTGAGCTTTAAAGGATTCATAAACTTCCCAAAAGTCATGGGCAGAAGATTTTGTGTACACACGTTTTTTTAGCTTTCATCAGACTCTCTAAGGGGTCAGTGACCCATAAAAGGTTAAGAACTAAGGTCTCCTGCTTGCACAGCTGTTCTGGAAACAGTAGAAGAGGGCAGTGTTTCTCTTGCCACTTAACAATGTTTTTGACCTTTGGAGAGGCAATAGCAGTTTGAGGGTTGCACCTGTTTTCCTTATTTAAAATATTTAAAAAGAAGAAAAAATAGTTTAACACCTGCGTCATGGTCAAAACAAGACCAAGGATAGAAAATAATTACTTTATGAATTTCATCAAATATAATATTAAAGAGCTGCTGACAATAAAACAGCCCAGTGGTCAGCCTGATGGAGGAATTTCTTAAGCTGGATAGTATAGGTTAGGTTCACTCCAGTTTTCCTACAGTATATAATTAGCCAAATTATGGATAACAATTTTCACCCCATGGGTACACATAAAGACTAATTGTCTTATTTTGTTCCATTCTAGCCCCAGCATGTCCATTGAATTGCTTAATTCCAAAATAACTTTGCCAGCTGTACTGCTGATACATTCCTCCTTATCTCCTAAAATCCCCAAATAACAGAACAGAATTGGATATTAGGAAAGACTGTCTTTAACTGCTGCAGAAAGTTTAGTTAGCAACATACTAGAACTTTTTATATATAATATTCTTATTCCTAAGGATAACTGTAATTGAATTTCCGTTAATAGGCTTCTCTTCCTCTGCCGGATCATCTTCTCTTCTCTATATGATGTACCACCCAGTGAATTCTTGTTTCCTTGAAGAACAAAATTCTTCAAATATTGTTGTTATGGTAATGCTGCATTTGGGGATTGCACAGGTTTGGAAGAAGGGGGAAGTCAATGGAATTAATTGTTTTGTTATTTTTTTTGAGACAGAGTCTCACTTTTTCACTGTAGGTAGAGTGCTGTCTAATCACAGCTCACAGCAACCTCCAGGTCTTGGGCCTAGGTGATTCTCTTGCCTCAGTCTCCTGAGTAGCTGGGACTACAGGCGCCCACCACAACACCTGGCTATCTTTCCATTGCAGTTTGGCTGGGGTTGGGTTTGAACCCGCCACCCTCAGTGTATGGGGCCTGTGCCCTACTCACTGAACCACAGTTGCCGCCCAGAATGAAATGTTTTTAATGGGTGAAATTCTTCTACTGTTTACTTGGGTAAAGTTCCTTTGGCACTAGGAGGGACTTAGAGGTTTTCAGTAGTGAAATTTAAAATTTTTTTTTTTTAGTCTGTTCATGTGTCTGTCACTTTTTTTGAACTTATACCTATATTCTCTTGCATTACTCATTATTAATTTTTTTAAAGTAGACTTAAAGTGGACATTGTATCTCCATATGTTGTTGCTTTTTAGCTTGCTAGACAGTATGTGTTCTAGTGATTTTTTTTTTTTTTGAGACAGAGTCTCTCTCACCCCAGGTAGAGTGCAATGAGTCATCGTAGCTCACAGCAACCTCAAACTCCCGGGTTCCAGTGATACTCCTATCTCAGGCTCCTGAGTAGCTAGGATTATAGGTGCCTGCTGATTTTTCTGTTTTTATTAGAATAAATACAATAAAATAAAATGAAATCTTGATTACACTGATGTCAAACTCCTGAGTGCAAGTAATCCTCCAACCGTGGCCTTTCCAGAATGCCAGGATTAACAGGTTCATGAGCCATTACATGTACCTATAGTCTTGTCAATATTTAGTATACTGATTAATTGGATATATGTTGGTAAGTCTTGCCTTTGAGTCTTAGATCCCTAGGAGACCAGAAGATGGGATAAATTTGGAGTTAGAACTTCATACATGCTTTGAAAGGTAGAAATTTAAAAATGGATTATCAGGTCTGCCCCTTAACCTTCAGTCTCCCCTCACATACAGTTGAGCCAGCTCATATTGTCTAGTGTTTTAAAAGTTTTAAGTAGTTAGAAATCCACAGTTACAAAGAGAATTTTAAGGTAGAACAGCAACACTTACTTTTGATTTGGAAAATGTTAAATGTAGTGAGACTTGAGAGAAGTTTTTATTAGTTGCTGCCTTTTATTTATTTTTAAAATAAATTTTATTGTGTATGTTTAAGGTATATAGCATGTTATAGGGTGCGTATAGTGAGAAGGTTCTGATAATGAAGCAAATTAATACGTCTGTTACCTTGCAGAGATATCAATTTTTTGGTGTGTGTGGCTAAGCAGGGAAAATCTAGTCATTTAGCATGAATTTCAAATATAGTACAATTGTATTACCTTTAGTCTTTATGTTTTATATTAAATCTCTAGACTTGTTGATACTTTATCTGCCCCACCTCCATCTAGTAACCATTATTTTTTCTCTGTCTCTATATTTGAAAACTTTTAAAAAAGATTTCACATACAAGTGAGATTATGTCATATTTTGTTTCTCTGTGTTGGCTTATTTCATTTAGCATAAGGTCCTCAGGCTCATCCATGTCGTAGCACTTGGTAAGATCTCATTCATTTTTAGGGCTTAGTAATAGTCCATTGTATAGATAATACCACAATTTCCTTGTCTGTTATTGGGCACTTAGGTTGTTTCCACATCTTGGCTGCTGTGAATAATGTGCGATGAACATGGCTGTGCAGATGCCTTCATGAGGTGGAGATTCCATTTCCTTTGGGTATATATCCAGAAGAGGGACTGCTGGGTCATGTGGTAGATCTATTTTTGATTTTTTTTAGAAATCACCATGCTATTTTCTATGGTTGTACCAGAGTACATTCCCACTAGTATTATATAAGAGTTTCCTTTTCTCCACACTTGCCAATATTTGTTATCTTTTTACTTTTTTATTGTAGTAGCCATCCCAGTGGGTATGAAGTGTTATCTCATAATGGTTTTTGTATGTATTTCCCTGATGATTAATGATGTTGAGCACCTTTTCATATGCCTACTGGCAGTTTATATGTTTTCTTTAGGGAGAGATGTATTCAGGGTTTTTGCCCATATTTAATTGGGTTATTTGTTTTTCTGCTATTGTATGGGTTTTTAAAATAAATTTTAGATATTAACTCCTTATCAGATGTGTGTTTTACTAATATTTTTTCTTAGGTTGTGGCTGCTATTTCATTTTTTTCTTACTTTTTTGGTTCCTATTGCTGTGCAGAAGGTATTTAGTCTGATGTAGTCCTACATATTTATTTTTGTTCCTGTAATCTGAGCTTTTGGTGCATTTTTCAAAAAATCATTATCAAGGCTAGTATCCAGTTTTTCTCCTGTGTTTTTTTCTAGGTGTTTTGTAGTTTCTGGTTAGCATTGATCTCAAAAAGAAAGGAGATCTTGGCAAGGTGTGGTGGCTCATGCCTGTGATCTTAGCACTCTGGGAGCCCAAGGTGGTTGGATTGACTGAGCTCACGGGTTCAAGACTAGCCTAAGCAAGAGTGAGACCCTGTTTCTAAAAATAGCCAGGCTTTGTGGTGGGCAACTATAGTGCCTCCTACTCTGGAGGCTGAGGCAGGGGAATCACTTATGCCCAAGAGTTTGAGGTTGCTTTGAGCTCTGACACCATGGTACTTTAGTGTAGGTGGAAAAAAAAGAAAGATCTCAAAACAGACTTGATTACTAAAAGACATCTGCTGTTCAAATAGATGTCACCCTTAATCTGTCCTAATCAAATATGATCATATTAGCTATCTTTGGGTGGAGGGAATATTGGAGGCTTTTAATCAACAGGTGTCTGTTAACAGTTATCATGAAAATCTGGATTTGTAGGCTTCAGAGAGGGACCCAAATTGTGATTTGTCGGGAATTTGTTACTAACCATGCTTTATGAGAAGTGTACCTGAGAATGCTTACCTCATAGAAGAGGCATTCAAGGAGGCATGTGGTGGTTGTCTTAAAGTGTTTACAGAGTTGATTTCAGGAAGAGGGATTTAGATCCAATTGGTCACTCCTACACCCATTGGAGACACAATTTGGCATTCCAGGCTCGGTGCTTATAGCTCAACCGGCTAAGGCGCCAGCCACGTACACCTAAGGTGGCGGGTTCGAATCCCCAGCCCGGACCCGCCAAACAACAATGATGGCTGCAACCAAAAAAATAGCCCAGCGTTGTGGCGGTCGCCTGTGGTCCCAGTTACTTGGGAGGCGGAGGCAAGAGACTCGCTTGAGCCCAGGGGTTGGAGGTTGCTGTGAGCTGTAATGCCACGGCACCCTACCCAGGGTGACAGCTTGAGGCTTTGTCTCAAAAAAAAAAAAAAATTTGGCATTCCATATAAAAAGAATAGTTTTCTAATAGTGCTATCACAAGGTCTTTAAGTCTAGTTGATGGAGCTATTCAAACAGGCTTGCTTATTACTCACCTTAGATTATTGTAATGGAATTAAAACTGGGTCTTGGTGACGCTTGAGGTCTTTCTTAAAGAGACTATGATTATGTGATTTATTTTCAGGGCAGTATACTGAGTAAATTAAGTCATGGTTCGAAGTCTAGATCTGCTTGTAGTGTTATGTATGGTTTGTTTTTTTTTAAAGAACTCATTCTTGGGTGCTATTAGTATTTAATCTTACAGTCCCTATGTATATTGAATAGGAACAAATGATCTCACCAGGTCTCTTCTTATAGTCTGAACTCTATTAGAGTTAAGGTTTATTTAAAAGTATTCTTTGGCATTTTCCTTACTGCAGTTAGTCTGCGTGTTTGCTAATCAAAATGGGAATTGGGTTCAGTCATTGGGGAAATACAAGTTTTCATTTGAAGTCACTTAAGTGCAATTGTTAAGGAAGATGTTCATGCTTTACTTAGTCTATAGTGGTCTTTCACCTCTTTCCTTACAAAACAAAACAAATAACACCTGCCAGTTTTAAGGGACTGAAAAGGTGATTTGTGATGGCTGGAAATACATCTGAGAATAATAATATGGTTTCTATTTAAACAAACATAGACTGGTGACACATCATTACAGTAAGTGGGTATTTTGTAAAAACAGGATTTAGGGGGAAAAGCAGGGATAGAGATGTGTATGTGAATTCAGTCTTGCTAGAAAAGACTGAAATGAATTCTCCAGTCCCACAGAATCAGGGGGCACCTGGGCCCTAATTCTGGGCCCTAATTCAGCATCCTGTCTCTCAAACACTTGGCACTGATTTGTTCAAACTGAAGTGTTAAGGATTAAGAAGAGGGAGGAATGCATCATTTTCTGTGCCAGAGGAGGTACTTAAACTGGGAAAGGAGGAGGGGACATTTAACAGATCAAGCCTTGGCAAGGAAATCAGTCATGAATCAGCAGTGATTTGGAAAGCTTCTGTTCCTGTGTTTCATAAAACTAAACATTTGCTGCTACTCACTTTCTCTTTTACATACCTTGAGGATCAGCTTCAGGTTGCACTAGGAAGGGAATGAGCCCCCTCCCTTCCATTTTGACAACATTAGATAATTACTATTAGCTCAATTAGACTTCACCCTTTACAGTGTGTATGTGGCCTTTTAAAGAGCCTTTGTTTTGACACTAATTGAACTGGTTGTAACAGAGACAGCCAAACAATTTATGTTTATCTTTGGCAGGACATAAGGGTTCTCCCTGGAATGGATAGTTCCATTTTCTATGTCTTATACAAAGTCAGGCACTAAAATGCTGTGTCTATTATTTATTTGTTAAGTTTTTCAAGATGAGGTCTCACCCAGGCTGGAGTACAGTGGTGTGATTATAGCTCACTGCAGCCTGAAACTCTTCGTCTCAAGGGACCCTCTTCCTCAGCCTCCTGAGTAGTTGGGACTATAGGTACATGCCACTATGCCCAGCTAATTTTTAAATTTTTGTAGAGATGAGATCTTACTATGTTGACCAGGCTATTTTTGAACTCCTGGTCTTAAGCAAACCTGCTTTGGCCTCCCAACATGTTGGGATTAGCAGTGTGAGCCACGGTGCCTAGTCATTACGTTAATTTTCTAATATAAAAAACTCTGAAAATATCTGGGAGGCCAAGGCAGGTGGATTGCTTGAGCTCACAAATTCAAGACCAGTCTGAGCAAGAATGAGACCCTGTCTCTACTTAAAATAGAAAAAAACTAGCCAGGCATTGTAGTGCATACCTGTAGTCCCAGCTAGTTGGGGGGCTGAGGCAAGAGGATCTCTTGAGGCCAGGAGTTTGAGGTTGTTGTGAGCTCATTCTAACTCATTCCAAGAGCTTGAGATTGCTGCATTTTAGCCCAGGACAACAGAGGGAGATTCTGTCTTCAAAAAAAACAAAATAAGAACAAAAACCCCCAAGACTTTGAAAATGACAAAAGCCACATATGTTGATTTTGGACAGTTTATAAGATATAGATGGATATGCATAGTAGAAAATAAAGATCACACATTATCTCAATATCATCAGAAAACCATTTGCAACATGGTATTTGTCTTTTTATACTTTTCTCTGTATAAGGGAATGCATGAGTCTGTGTATGTTTTTTATAAAATCGGATCATGCTAGACTGATTTGCAGTCTACTATTTTCCTCCTTATTAAGTGGAAGCACCTTGTCATTCCTTGAAATATATATATATGTATTTTTTTTACAACATGTTAAATGTCTACAATGTAGTCTGTTGTGTGGATTTTCCAAAACATGCTTAACTAATCTGCGACTATGGCACACTTGAACTCTTTCCAAGTTTGTGATATTATAACCAATATTGTGATACATATTCTTACTATTAAATCTCTGAAAAGTCTTAAATTCATAGATACTAAATTATTTCCACTGGGGCATGTATGTTTTAAAATTTTTTGATGCATACTGCCAAATTGCACCAATTTTCACTTTTAGTAGCTGCATTTAATAGCTTTATGTTTATTCTTAATATTAAAATACAGTGTAGAGAATATTGACTCAGTGATGGGTTAAGTCCTTATTAGCCCCTACAGTTTATATCAGTTCCTATTATCAGATAAAAGAAGCCAGTTTGTCTTATAGTAAACTACAGTTTTACTTATTTTTAATAAGGAAATATTTTGTTTTGAAAAGTTGTAGAGTAAAACCAGTTAGCTGCTTCTTTAAAAGTGCCTTTGTTTTTCCCAAGGGAGGATTCTGAAATGCTTTTTTCTCATGTGAATAGGGACAACCCTAAAGAAATAGACTAAAATCAGAGCAAGAAGTAGATAGTTTATCCAGTACATGAAAAAAATGTTTGGACCTTCTTGAGATGGCAAAACCCATGACTGGAGGAGCAGGATAACTCTAGTGTCCTCAATCTACGGTGGCTGTAGAGAGGCTCTTCTACCATTTTAAATGGGTTTATTGTTGACCAAAAGTTGTTATGTGGCACATGACTGTATTTGCAGTGTCTAATGTATTTAGACAAATAGCAGATGTTCATTGTTGAATGACTGAATAAATGAGTAGAACAGATAGGAAGGAGAGTGAGGTTAAAGGGAAATATCTTCAGGTCATTTAGGACCCTCCTAATTTTTTAATAAGGAAATTGAAGTTCAGAAAGATTAAGTGACATCTTGTTCATCTTCGACAGCAAGTTAATGATGCCAGCAGAAGTTGGAGTTTTCTGTAACAGTGTATTTTCTAGATTCTTACTGTATTAGAATCATTTATTTCCAACATGTGTGTTTATTTTTTAAAATCAACAGTAAAATTCTCATTTCAAAAGTAGTATAACAGTTTCTCAAACTTCTTTTTTCTCTATTTGGGAATAGCCTTAGTTTTTTGTTAATATTAAACACTTGTGTGTGGTCTTCATAGCTTAGTGCAACCTCCATTTCCTGGGCTGAAGTGATCTCCTACCTCAGCCTCCCATAATTCCAGGCCTGAGCCACTTTGACTCAACATACTCTTAACTCACATTTCTTTTTTTCCTTTCTTTCTCTTTATAATATTTTCACTTATCCTTTTCAATTCTCAGTGGAAGTTTTAATTTAGTCCAAGCAGTATTGCCATGTGGATGTCAAAATGTATTGAACTGACCTTTTTATATGGAGATCCAAGTAAAGATCTCACCTGCTGTGAAGCAAAGGGTTTAAGCTGGAATTGAGGCAGACAAGGGTAGGGTTTCTCCAAAGGCCCAGCTACTGCACATCTGCTGACTTGTCCTTTTTTTCACAGTGAAGGGAGGGGGTGCCTTGTTTTGCTCTAAAAGTAGCTTCTGAATACAGTTTGGAACTTTTCAGTTTTCCAGTGCTGAATAACGTCTGCAGTGAAAGTCTGTTAAGGGTAAACTAGGAGAAAGAGAAATTAAAGAGATGTTTTAACATTTCTGTATTTGTTCTTCCTGTGACTTTGTCTTTCCCTCTCCTTAGTTAATTATTAGGGAGTTTTATTAAAATGTAAGATCTAGAAATTATACACCATGGTAGTTAGACCAGCATGGGATACTGCGCTCTTAGGTTATATAACATTTCATAGTACATCTCTGTATTGTATGTTAAATGATAGGGAAGTATAATAAAGTGCACCTGGAGAGTGCTTATCTGTTTTATGTCCTATGTCCTATCACATTCAGCGCTTGATGCAGATGTAGCTGATCTTGATCAAGAAGGAGCAGAAGCATCTGTGACCCATGAGAAGGGAGATTGGCTCATCTTTTGATGGAACGTTCCTTCTTGGTGGCCTAAGTTTAGCAAGATCATAGGATTTGAGGTTCTAAGGGACCTGCATAGAATTTAGTCCAACCTTTTATTTTACAGATAGTTCAGGGTCATTCAGTAGGGCAGAGAAAAGGCTACGGGCAAAACCTACAACTTAATGCCTGCTGATCATGATTGAAGCATTTAGTCTAATCTTTCTTTAAAAGAGTATACTTCTTTTTCTTTTTTTTTTTTTAATATGAGACAGAGTCTCAAGCTGTCCAACTGGGTAGAGTGCTGTGGCATCACAGCTTACAGCAACTTCAAACCTCCTCCCAAGCAGCCAGGGCCACAGGTGCCTGCCATAGAACTTGGCTATTTTTTGGTTGCAGTTCTCAGTCATTGTTGTTTAGCAGGCCTGGGCCGGGCTTGAACTGACCAGCCTCAGTGTATGTGGCTGATGCCCTACTCACTGAGCTCTGGGCACCAAGCCAAAAGGGTATACTTTCTGATATTTTATTGGCTAGACCTGTTGTTGTGTCCAAGGATACCTAAAGGCTTCCTTCTTGCTCACTTTTCCTTGTTGACTTTGTTTCTTTGAGGGTGGCTTTGGATGCAGCTGAAATGAAAGCTGTGGTGTGACAGTGCTTAGAGAATTGTCTGATGATACTTCTTCTTTAACATAGTGAAGAGGTAGTAAGGGGACTGTAATTTCACCAGACAATTGGCTCTGCACTGGGAAAAGTCCTAGTTAGCAGATGGTCCCATCCCTTGACATTTCTTACAGTCTCAGTTTCTTCTGAGGAAATTCAAGAAGAGTTAAAGTGGATGATTTCTAAGGTACCTTCCAGGCTTTGAATTATTATTTTTGTAGATGTTTTTCCACATGATCAAATAACCAAACATGGATTACTGACAATGTATTTTATTACTTTTTTGAATGTCTTTCATGGGAATTTGGAAAATGTCTATAGACATAACCCTGATCAAGCTGCTAGCAGTTATTTACAGAGCACCCACCAGGTGCTCAGAGCTATGAAAGAAATTGTGTATAGACTCAAGGAGTCAGAAAGACTTCTTTATCTCTCAAGCAGGGGCTGGAGGGCATTCTTCCCTTCCACTGGATTTAACCTCCATGAGCACACTGGCTTTGTTGCTCGTCAGTACTGTAGGGTTCAGAAAACATTAGTTGCATTAATGAAGGAATGAATCCAGTTGTCACTCTTGCTTATATTTACTGAAGACATACCACTGAGATTTATTGTTTTCTTAAATGTCTCAATCAGCTGTTTTCAACCTGTGGGCTGCGACCCCTTTATAACAATGAAAATAAATTGCAGCATTAGGAGGGTTGAGAACCGTAGCTCTAAATGCTACTGTTAACTTGAATAAATATCCCAGAAACTATTCCTCACCTTCCATAGGAGAACGGGGCCATGATGCTGTGAGGCCAAAAGAAAAAAAACCATAAATACTAAATTTCTTTCTTGAAGATTAAATTTAATATTAGTGAATATATTGAGATATCTGTCTTCAACTAACTTGGATTAAGCTAGCATTTACCAAACGAATTTGACTCCAGAATCCTGTCCAGTCTATTTTCCAATGTAATTACTGTTCCTATCCTTCAGAACTTTGATTGTAGTATAGAAAGTTTATAATAGGGAGTAGTAATATGGAATAAATAGAAGCAGCATTTGTTAAGAATAATTATTTCAACACAGTGGATTATGTATCTTAAGCACTGTTTCTGGCAGCCCTATCTGAGATGATGGTAGACTTGTAGATTTTTTTTAAATGACTGACTGTGCCTCATTACAGATTTAAGGTTAGATGGTAGAGAGATGAAAGGAATTTACAAGTGACCTAATAGCTATTTTATGGTTAGAGAAGTTGAATGGTAGCATTTTACCTTGTGTCAACTGCTGCCCCGTTAGATATTGCAGAGGAATAATGATGAAAGGGAGTCTTGTGTCTGCTCTTTCAGGAACTGGCTGTCCACTGGAGGAGACAGACATGTAAACAGATTATAGCAATAAAAGTATTCACATGTATAATGAACAAAAATAGGACACAGGAAAGAACAATATTTTCCCCCCACTTTGAAATAGGGTTGCTGCTCATACAATAAGCTGAAACCCAGTTATCTGGAACCTTCTAGATCCTCTAGACAAAATTCTCCTCATACGTGAAGATTCAAATGAGTTGGCTTGTTTATGGTTTCCCTGATCTAGAATTAATTGCATCATCTGTATTCCCAGCAGTGCCTTGCTTATACCTCTGTCATAGGCCTTATCACAGTGTCCTTTGTATGTGAACTACCTGCATGCTGAGCGGAGTTGTCTATTCCTCTGTCCCTGGGATCTGAAGGCACAGTGTGTACCTACTGTATATTGGCTGCTTTGGTTAGACTTGGGGCAAGGCATTGGAGCTGTGAAAGGTACTCACTTTAAGTAAATTGAATAAATAAGAGATTTTGTGGAAAGTAGGGGTATCATTGACATTTTTTTTTCTCGGAGTACTTAAATATGATTTAAGTTTGAAGATTTCAATTTTAAAGGAATACTACCATATTATGAAGTATTCTTTCATTATGAATGTTACATGGTCAGTAGTTTTTATAGAACCCTACTTTTTATATCCTTTATTTCTTTTGAAATACTTAAGAACAAGTTCAGTTTGGTATACTGTTTCCCATTCATGATTGTATTTGAAGGCCAAAGTCAAGATATTGATTGGAGACATTTCTTAAAGTATTTGTATCCCTTTGCAATTTGGGGGTAGAGTGATGTATCCCAGTATAATACAGGAAATAACTAAACTGGAAGTCAGTCTGACTTGCTTTTGTACTTAAATTTTCTTTGTGACCTTGGGCAGATTGCCTAAACTTCCAATATCTGGAGAAGCTGGACCAGAATTAGCACAGTCTTTTCTAATGCTGACATTTCATGATTCTCTGGAGAGTATTCACTTCCGTGGAGAAAATTTAAAAGTGGATACATTTTTAGGTTAAATGTCTTTCGTTCATTTAGCTTTTTTTCTCCTTAACCCATTTTGGAGTAACAAGATTGTTTGTCAGGGAGTAAAACCAGATTACCTGGAACTCTCAAAAGGCTGCAGTTTTTATTCTTAGAGAAAGAAAAGAAAATGCCAAAAAACTGCAAGCTCATTGATATCCACAAATCAGGACAAATCCATCCCGTTTTTCTACATATGCACTGTATATAAGCATATTCAGTAATGTTCTGCAAACTCATTCATTCATTCACTCATTCATTCGAGACAGGATCTTGCTCTGTCACCCCAGCTAAAAGCACAGTGGTGTCATCAAAGCTGACTGCAACCTTAAACTCCTGGACTCAAACAGTCCTCCTGCCTCAGCTTCCTGAGTGCTGGATGACAGGCATGAGCCACCATACCCAGCTACTTTTTCTATTTTTGTAGAGACAGGGTTTTGCTCTTGCTTAGGCTGGCCTTGAACTCCTCAAGCATTCCTGCCTCTTTGACCTCCCAGAGTGGTAGGATTACAGGCCTGAGCCATTGCGCCTGGCCATGTGCTGTAAATTTGTAACTGGAAAAGGAATATTTGGTTTGGCTTACCATCCCACATCCAGAAAGAATTGTGTTTGATAGATACATTTTGAGTATTTTCATTGAACATTGAAATAAGTTGACTTGGTTGGAAAGGACTTTCATATAAAAGCTGGTTTCTAGCTCTGTGGTGAATATACTCTATCTTTAGACAAGTCGCTGAGCCTTTCTGAATGCCAGTGTCTTCAACTGTTAGATTTGAGATCATTCTGATTACTAACAGCTCTGTGGTTACAGGATTCTAGGCATTTATTTCAGATTCCCTTCTGTTCTCTTCCTTGAGGAATTAACAAATAGCTCCACCTATTCTCCATATAATCCCAGACAATTGTTGATTTGTGAAGGAAATGGACTTTTTAAAAACACTTTCAGTGGTGCTTTCAAGAAAATTATCTTTAATGTTACTTATCTATTGATATATAACAACATTACTACAAACTTAGTACCTTAAAATAACATAATTTATTACCTCACAGTTTCTGTGAGTCAGGAGTCTGGCTATAGACAGTTTAGCTGTGTTTTTGCAAGGCTGCAGTCAAGATGCCCAGGGCTGGAGTCTTACCTACTTGCTGGACTTTGGAAGGATTTGCTACGCAGCCTACTCAGATTGTTGGAGTTTGGCCTTATTTTCTTGTTGGCTAGCACATACCCTCTGCTCCTGTTCTGGAATGTGAGATTCCACAGCACGGCTGCTGGCTTCCTCCAAGTAACAAGGGAGCAAACAAGGCAGTGAGGCAGGTTCTACAATCTTTTGTACTGTGGTTGCATAATTGTGTATATCCATCAGTTTGCTTTGTTCTGGTTAGAAGCAAGCTACATGTCTCTTTCACACTTAAGAGAACAACACACAAAGTCAGGGACACCAAAAAGCAAGGATCATGGGGCCACTTGAAGCACTTATCAGCTTCACATGTGTAAGAAACTGTATTTAATTTTTTAATTTGTATTTTCCATTGGATCTATGAATAAACATCTCACTTCACACTAGAACCTCAATAAACATTGCTTGATTGAAAATCCTGGTCAGATAAAACTACTCAGTCCCATAGCGTAATTGTACCATGCTCTTACTTTATTGAGAAGGTAGAGTTTGTGAGGCCTCTTATTTATGCTTCTGCCCCCCTGCCCAGTATAGGACTTGGAGGTATTAGGTGCTCTTTAAGTGTTTGTTGAAGTATCATAAATATTATCTCCTGCCCTCCCCTCACCCTATTCATATCCTGAAGCTCTAACCTCTACTGTGACAGTATTTGGAGATGGGGCCTTTGGGAGATAATCAGGTTTAAATGAGGTTGTGAGGGTGGAGTCCATATGATGGGATTAGTGCCTCTATAGGAAGAGATGCCAGAGAGCTTGCCTCCTCCTCCCTTACCTGCCATGTGAGGACACAGCAAGACAGTGCCTGTCTACAAGCCAGGAAGAGAAGCCCTCATAAAAACCCTATCATGCTGGCACCCTAATCTTGGACTTTCACCCCCAGAACTGTGAGAGAATCAAGTTCTGTTGTTTTAGCCACCTAGTCTGTGGTATTTTGTTCTGGTGGCCTGAGATGACCAAGAGTTTGTCTACATCTCCCTAATGTTCTCTGAGTAGCAAGAGATGGACAGATAAGCATAAAGGTTGCAGGATGGCAGTGACTCCTTGGCAGCCAATGAGCCAGGGAGAGTGGTATTTAATTGCAACCATTCCCTGTTTTTTTTTTTTTTTGTTGTTGTTTTGTTTTTTTGAGACATAGTCTCTCTATGTCACCCTTAATAGAGTGCTGTGATGTCACAGCTCACAGCAACTTCAAACTCTTGGGGTTAAGTGATTTCTTCTTGCCTCAGCGTCCCAGGTAGCTGGGGTTACAGGTGCCTGCCAAAATGCCTGGCTAATTTTTTTTTCTTTGTTGTTGTTGTAGTTGTCGCTGTCATTTAGTAGGCCTGCACTGGGTTCGGACCCACCAGCCCTGATGTAGGTGGCTGGTGCTCTAACCACTTAGCTATGGGTGCCAAGCCACCATTCCCATTCTTTGCCTAGCTTTTGTCATATAACTATTTGTACAGGGCCCCAAGACTTTCTTTTTTTCCCTAGAACTGAATGATGATCCAAAATATACTGCATTCAGTTTTTAGCATTGAATTACCAAAGAAGAATGTTTAAAGAAAATAAAATGTTGCTCTTAAAAAGCCTTGATGATGGGAGGTTATATAATTAATGCTTCCTTTCTTCTTCCTGCGTCTTGCTTTTTTTTTCCACTTTGAAAGTTTCTTTATCAGTCATTTATTTATTCCTAGGTTGAAATATAGAGGGCTTAGTAGCTTTCCCAGTTTTCTACCTTTCTGACTTTGGTAAACTTACACTTTTCTAGCTTCCATGTTGGTAAAATTGAAACATTCACCTCTAGCACATGATAGGCACTTATTAACAGTATGACTGACTGTATAAGAATGACTAACATGTTTCATTTATTTATTTGGTTTCATTCATCATGCCAGCAATGGCATGGTATGTATTAAAGATCTCTGTAAAAGAAAGGTTTGAGGTGGGAAAAAGAAGCAAGAAAACCTTATAGTCTCTCTCCTGCTTGAAAACAAATCTTGATTTTTTTGGGGGGGGGGTGATAGTCTTACTCTATTATCCAGGGTGGAGCACAGTAGCACAATCATAGTTTATTATAGTCTTGAACTCCTGTGCTCAAGCAATCTTTCTGCCTCAACTTCCCCAGTAGTTGGGACTATAGGTAAGCTCCACCATGCCTGGCTAAATTAAGTGTGTGTGTGTGTGTGTGTGTGTGTGTGTGTGTGTCTGTAGATGAGGTCTGGCCCAGGCTGGTTCTCAAACTCCTGGCCTCAAATGAACTTCCTGCCTGCGCCTTCCCTAGTGCTGGAATTACAGGTGTGGCAATTTTGAATTCTTAGGGATTTTGAATATTTTAAAGCCATATGACATTTGTTTTTAAAAATTGCAATCAAAATTATGAAGTAGTACAGATCATTTTTGAACCTGGAGCTTAATTGTGCAAAGAAACAAATGCATATCTGTAAGGACTTACAAAATGGTTTAGAGGGAGGGTTTTAGAGTTTGGGAAGTCCATCCTTTTTACTTTACAATTTAGAAGACTGAGGGCTTCAGGCAATGATGTATAGTCATGTGGAAGATAGAAAACAGAAGTCATAAATCTTTACATTTTATAAAAACTCAACATTTTCAATAATTTCATTGAAAACTAATACTAAACAAATTTAGAGCTGTGAAGCCCACCAGCAGAGTCAACTTGACCTAGCAGGACATGAAGTATCTTTGCATTGTGATGCCATAGCTGGGTTTGGGAGTCTCAGTGCCAGTCCCCTGCAGAGTGAGCCACCTGTAATCCTAGCACTCTGGGAGGCTGAGGTGGATAGCTTGCTGAGTTGGGAGACCATCCTGAGCAAGAGCAAGACCCCATCTCTACTAAAAATAGAAAAACTAGCCAGGCATTTTGCTGGGCTCTTGTAGCCTTAGCTACTCTGGAGGCTGAGATGAGAGGATTGCTTGAACAGAAGAAATTGAGGTTACTATGATGCCAGGGTACTCTACCCAGGGTGACAGAAGGAGAGACTGTCTGAAAAACTTAGCTCTTGAGGTAGATTGTGTGGGATTTTGGGGTGGGGCTTGGGGGGGGAGGAGCAGAAATGAGACTTTCAGCCCAGGGCTTCTGCTGTTGTTCCCTTGGGGATTTATGGTCTGTAAAAAACACATTTAGGACTCTGAATGGCAATAGATAAATAACAATGACCCTTAATTGAAAGGGAGGAGACCAAATGAAGCAGAGGTCAGGTCTTCACTAGTGGCCTGGGGGGTGTCAGCTAAAAAGGTCTGAAATTTTTTCCCCTTCTTTCTTCTCTGGCTTCCTGGGCTTGGAAATCCTGGAAGGAAGGAGGGAGGGACTGTTAGTTAAACTAAGAGCTGTGTCCTGTGTACTGTTGATGTGGTTGGACCCTGGAAATTTTAGGGCAGAGGAATGGCCCGCCAAGTTTTTTAAACTTGTACATTACAACCTGACTGCTACCTGCAATTCACCAATTAGCCAATTATGGCACAAATTTGCACATTTTTTTTAAGTAGGTTGCTACTATTCTTCCTATATACAAGGATTTTTAGTCACTGTACATCTTGTGTCTTTAAATAATGTATTAGGAACATTTTCAAGTCTGTAAGTGCTTTTTTAATGAGAGTGTGAAGATTTTAATGGGACTAGATTGCTTTTCATGACATTTCAGAGTGACTTAATTGTAACAATGTTGAGAGGCTGTATTTTAAAGTTTGCTAAGTATGTCTGTGTGGATTATGTCAGACACTTAAAAGGACTGATGGTTGGGTAGTGGAATCAAATAGCCTTTTCTCACTACTTTTCTCTGGATACTAGCTCTTTGCAAATACGGTTACACCAAACAGGTGTAGGTCAGGGTTCTTTTGAACCTCTTAATTTCCAAATAGAAATAGAAACTAATAACTGAAACTAGTGAGGATAATTTTATTTTATTATTTTTTGAGACAGTCTCACTCTGTCACTTGGGGTTGAGGGCTGTGGTATCATAGTTCACAGCAACCTCCAACTCTTGGGCTCAAGAAATAATCAACTCTCTTGCGTCAGCTTCCAAAGTGGCTGGGACTATAGGCACCTGCCACAATGCCTGGTCAATTTTAGACATGGGGTCTTGCTCTTTTTGCTCAGGCTGGTCTTAGACTCCTGAGGTCAGGCAGTCTAACCTGCCTCAGCCTCCCAGAGGGCTAGGACCCCCTGTGCCTGGATAATTTTAGGACACGTTTTTAAAAACTGGAGCAGCAGTGTTGGTCCTAAGGCCTTTCTTCTCTCCTTTTGCAAACCTAGGAGGCTGATCTTTGTCTGTATGCCCTGTTAAGTCCATGAACTCTCTTCCCTATTTGCTTGTTTGCTTGCTTTGTTTGTTTCTTATTTTCACAAAACCAGCAAGCCCAAAGGCATTTATCTTTAAGGTATTTTAGTTAATGTTCCTAATGTACTGTCACTCTCTAGATCAGTGATTCTCAACCTTCCTAATGCCATGGCTCTTTAATACAGTTCCTGTGGGTCACAACCCACAGGTTGAGAACTTTTTTTTCTTCAAAACAATCAGAGGTCTTTCTTGCACAAATATATTAGGATTCTAGAACTTGTGACATTCATCTCAAAATCAGATCAGATGGTCAGACACTTCCAATACTATTCTTAGTAAGTAAACGACTTGTGTTTGTATCCTGGGGCTGCCATAACAAAGTGCTAGGCTAGGCACCTATAGTTCAACCGACTAAGGTGCCAGCCACGTACACCTAAGGTGGCGGGTTCGAATCCCCAGCCCGGACCCGCCAAACAACAATGAAGGCTGCAACCAAAAAATAGCTGGGCATTGTGGTGGGCGCCTGTTTTCCCAGCTACTTGGGAGGTGGAGGCAAGAGACTCCCTTGTGCCCAGGAGTTGGAGGTTACTGTGAGCTGTAATGCCATGGCACTCTACCCAGGGGGACAGCTTGAGGCTCTGTCTCAAAAAAAAAACAACAACAACAACAAAAAAAACCAAAACAAAGTGCTATAGGTTGGGTGGCTTAAAACAACAGTTAATAGTCTCACAGTTTTGGAGGCTAGAAGCCTAAAATCAAGGCGGTGGTAGGGCTGTGTTTTGGGGCGGCGGGGGGTTGGGGGGGATCCTTCTTTGCCTCTTCCTAGATCCTTCCTTTGCCTCTTCCTCTGATGGTTTGTTTGTTGGCAGTCTTTGGCATTGCTTGCTTTGAAACTGCATATTTCCAGCCTCTGTTTTGCTGTCCTTGTGTTTTCCTTCGGTGTCTTCACATGGCTACCTTCTAAAGAGGACACTAGTCATATTGGCCTACCCTAATCGAATATGACCTCATTGTAACTAATTGTATTTACAACAACTTTATTCTAAATAAGGTCATGTTGTAAGGGGCTGGGGATTAGGGCATTAACGTAAGTATGTACGCGCGTGCGCCTGTGTGTGTGTGTGTGTGTGTGTGTGTGTATTTTGAGACAGAATCCCACTCTTTTGCCCTGGCTAGAGTGCAGCATTACCATCATAGCTCACTACAACCTCAACCTCCTGAGTTTAAGTGATCCTCCTCCATCAGCCTCCTGAGTAGCTGGGAGTACAAGTGTGCACCACTGTCACTATTTTTTGTAGAAACAGGGACTCAGCTGTGTTGCTTAGGCTGGACTCAACCTCCTGGTCTCAAATTATCCTTCCGATTTGGCCTCCAAAATGCTAGGACTAAAGCCATGAGCCCTGTGCCCTGCCTTTAGCATATATATATTTTGGGGTACACAATTCAATTCTTAACCAGGTTCTACTTTAAAAAGCACCTGGGAGATTTTAATCTAGCCTGCACAGATTCCCAGATTATGATGTTCTTGACTATGTGTACAGAATTTATCAAGACCAGTAAAAAAAAATCATAAGACATATATGTATAACAGTATATGAACACGAGTTGTTTAAAGAAAAATAAACCCAAAAGTTTTGTATTCACCATCCAGCTTAAGTAGAACATTTCCAATACTTTTGAAAGCTCTGGAAAGACTGGGATGTTTGTTTAAAACGCAAATTCTCCTCTCAGGAGTTAGGTCAAGGTTTAGAGCAACAGTGTGTATTAGGATTTAGTAACTTCCCACCCCTTTCCTCTACGTATATTTTTTAAGTGGGTCTTAAAACTTTTACTTTGGAATGGGGTAAGAATTTTTTTTTCCCTTTTGAAGAATAGAAAACATACAATAAAAGGTTTAATAACCTTTTCCACAATGTGATGGAACAATTATTAGCTCCTCTTTTGGTTGTGTGCTTTCCTGAGAAATCTCACCTGCACTTGATATAATTTTCTGAATTAGTTTATGTTAGTGGCTCAGAGAGACAGTGGTGCACAGTCAGGTTATATAAGTAAGAAGGTAAGGAACCTATTACTGATTATACACCTTGTATTCTTGTCTCTCTCCTGGGGATTTTGTGACAATTAATATCTGCCAGATAAGTTTGTAAAATGCCTTGAGTTCCTTGGGGAAAACTGTTATATAAATGTAAATAAATTATGCAGCACCTGAATTTGGTTGTTCATCATTTTTTTATAGTGTGCTTTAATTAAAAACTTAGCTCTATTTAAATTGGATGGCTGAGGAAAGGGCTTAATCACTCAGAGATGGTTAAATAAGTAGTTAGAAGCGGCATTTAGGCTGGAACCCATGAAGGAATAAATGAACAAGATGTCTTCTGGAGATAAGTCATTTTCCATGGGATTTGCTGAGCTCAGCTGTGGGGTGATGTCTCCAACCATATGTGTACACAGTGCTGTTAGAGAACCTGCCATTCTTTCACCAATTATACTTTATCTTAAGCCTTCATATACATTGGACTGCTCAGGTTTTCCTGAATGAGTTGGAAACTTTTTTTCTTTTAAAGGGAATTTAAAAAAATTATGTGGGTACTTAGGGAGGTAGAAGTATCTGAAAAACAATGTAGGCTATTGGTAGGCTATGTTTCTACCTTCTTTTGTGGGTTACACACAGCTGTGTGTCCTAGTGGGGATACTATTTGAGGACTATTTAAGGTGGAGGTAGCAAACGGTTGCTAACACTCCACAGTCCAGTTGTGCCTCCTTTGTTTGCTGCGTTGTCAATCTCACTGCCTTTTTACCTTGTTGGCTGCATGAAGAAAGGAGTAAAACTCATCCTCCTTCCCATGGTTGACCCCAAACCAAAGACTTCTAACCTTGCTTATTCATGCATGATGTATCTATTAAGCACCTATAGCTGCTAAATAGTGGGCACTTGTAAATTAAGGAGTTCTTGATGCTGTAGAGCTGTCTGGTGGAGGACACAAACTTTAAAAACAGAAGCTAAAGTCAGTAACCAAATAGCTGTAATTAGATGAGGGGTATAGAGAATAATTACAGACTCAGAGTAAGGGGGACCTAACCCAGTCTCCTGTTCCAGGGATGAGTCTTAAAGAGTGACACTCAGCAAAAACTGAAAGGACCACTAGGAATTAGCAGGAAAGGAGGAAGAAAAGAGAATATTGTCTACTAAGAGATATATTACAATAACTATGCAGAGTGTGTACTTCCAGCTACTTAGGAGGCTGAGGAGGGAGAATTGCTTGAACCCAGGAATTCCAGTCCAGCCTGGGCAACATAATGAGATTTCTTTATCTGGAGGGAAAAAGTGTACCATGAAATCATTTTTTTTCTGTTCCTTTCTCTGTCCTTTTCCTTCCCACATATCTTATATGATAGCACAATTTTAGCCATCCAAAGCGCAGGCCAGTTGTCTTCTTACATTTGGATGGTTGAAGACTGGTGGATGTGGGAAAGGGGATAGGAGTTAAAAGCTGAAAATGAACTAGATAAAAAGAAATGGTAAAATTCTTTATTGAGATGATTAACTCATATCAATTAAATTGGACTCCTGCCATGCTGCTTCTCTAAAATTATGCTCTGGTGACCCTTTTGGAAGCTTAGTACTATTCACAGACCCTTGTATGTCTGGAATAGGTTAAGGGCTTGAGGAAGATATATTTGGCAAAGGAATTCATTCTCTTTACTCTATAGGAGACAACAAAGGATTAAGATATTTTACTTTTCAGATATAATTTCTTAAACCTCTGACATTAAAATTCCCAGGAGGCTGTTAAAAGTGCATTTTTCATGGTCTCCTCTATCACAGACCTACTGAATTATCTTAGCTGTAGATTTCTGGCCACCACCACTCAACTGAGAGCTACTGCCATGAAGGCACTGATTGCCAGTGGATTGTTCAGAGTGTAAAGAGGAGGATTTTCACTGTTTTAAGTTCCATGGGCAGTCCTTGCATGATTTCATACCATCTCTCACTATCAAGACCAGCTACCTAATTTGTAGGGCCCAGTGCAAAATAGAAATGCAGAGCCTCTTATTAAAAGAATCATTAGGAACTTCATAACAGCAATAATAGGGTATTAAGCCAAGTGTGGGGCCCTTTTTGGTGTGGGTTGTAAACTTATGAAGCTGGCCCTGTTCACCACTCTTATTTGCCTTTTTAAAATGCTCTAGCAATAGTGAAGTGCTTATTGCCTCCTGAGCACTACACTGTTCTTTGCTTTTGTCCATGGGTCTTTTCTTTTTTTTAAATTTTCCTTTTATTAAGCATATACACATAGATCATGAATACATTTGTGTATTTGTGGGGTACAATGCTTTTTATACAGTTTGGAGTGCTTACATCAAACTAACATAGCTTTCACCTAATTTACTTAATTATTGGTTAAGACATTTGTGTTCTATTCTTGATAAATTTGACTTGTACCCTTGTCTTTTTTTTTTTTTAAGGCAGTATTTCATCTCTTTTATCTCTCTTGGCTTTATATCAGTTTTTGCACATGCAGTATTAGAAACTTGTGCAAGTTGTCCCTGCAAGATTGTGTGCTTTGAAGGCCCAGATTCATTCTTCTTCATTTTTGTGTTCCTTGTTCCTAGCCTAGCCTGGGTCATCTTTTACGTGTGCTGAGTAAAATACTTCAACCTGAATGTTTGCTTAAAACTTAATTAGGTTATAGGCCACTGGGAATGGGAATACAGATTTGATTCAGAGTGAGGTGTTAGAGGCGGTGTTGCCTTAGTACTGTTGTTTAGAGGGTCCAGGACTACTTGGGCATAATTGGTATAAGACAGTATAAGGAATGAGCTGAGACAAATTTATGACATCTATGGAAGTCGTGCATACTCTGTGGTTGACAGCCTTGATAGATGCTGTCATCCCTCTGATAACTAGTATTTTCTTTCTGGATCTTTCATTGACTTCTTAGTTTCTGGGAACAACAGTTTTTTTCTGAGACACAAGTTCAAAGGTGTTAGCAGAACTTGAGGAGGGTAGCTCAGTAGCCAATATTTGAAAACCAGGTATTCTTGGGTTGTTTCAGCTAGTATGTTCTACAGAATTCCACAAAGCTGCTTGTACTTGGGAAATGAAGTTGTGGCTCTGTAGGGTGAGAATTAGGTACTGCCTCTTCTTCTAGAAAGGAATGACTGTTACCAAACCCCAGGGGTTTTTTGGCCTAGGTCCAATTGCTCACTTAACAAGGTTTATTATTGAGACAATGAGGATTACCAAGGAAGAAAGGAATTTTTAAAATATGAAAAAAAAATTTTTTTTGCAGTTTTTGGCTAGAGCTAGGTTTGAACCCACCACCTCCAGCATATGGAGCTGGTGCCCTAGTCCTTTGAGCCACAGGCGCTGCCCAATATGAAAAATTTTATATTTGTATTACACAGGAGAGACTGCCTCAGAGCTGTCTCCTTGACCAATGAAGATCGTGGTTTTTTAAGAGCTGAAAGAGGGAAAAAAATTTTTCTTTAAAAAAACAGAGTCTCACTTTGTAGCCTTTGGTAGAGTGCCATGGTACAGCTCACAGCAACCTCAAACTCTTGAGCTTAAGTGATTCTGTTGCCTCAGCCTCCCAAGTAGCTGGGACTATAGGTGCCTGTCACAATGCCTGGCTATTTTTAGAGGCAGGGTTTTGCTCTGGTTCAGGCAGGTCTCCAACCTATGAGCTCAGGCAATCCACCGGCCTTGGCCTCCCAGAGTGCTAGGATTATAGGCCTGAGCCAAGTGCCTGGCTGTAGAGGAAGATTTTCGTTGTTTTAGTTCCCCTGGGCAGTCCTTGCATGATCTTATACCATCTGTCTTGGGGCAGGTTGTAGCACCGGGAAGCTTGCTAAGGGGCCTTCAGAATCTCTATTCCTTTGTCTTCCAGAAATTCTATTATTTCTGGGACACAACTCAGAAAGATGGTCAAGCCTTACTAACTTGAATATCTGAAACAGGAGAGGATTATAAAAAATACACTTTTGTCATTGGAATTTGTTTATAGAACTGGTTACAACTGTGTTTCTTCTTTGAGGTAACGAGAGTAGCTCTGAATTTGGGTGAAAATTCTTCATCTCATGATGGATGAATAATTATAAGTTCAGAAAAGTTACACAGAATATTTAAGGTTAGGTTCAGATATTTAGTGACCAAATTGGACTTGGAATTCAAGGTTTCTCTTCCGAGGCCTCAGTAAGTATTTGTTCAGAGATATTCTGCTCTTACTTTGAGGATTATCATCTGACCTTGACCTGTTGGAGTTGATGCAATAAAATATGTATTTCTCCTTTGAAATTGTTTTGAGGAGAAGTGACAGATTGTCTTAAATAGTACTGTGTACTTTAAAAGTTCTCAGCAGCCACATTAAAGAAGTAAAATGAAAGCCAGGCAAGGTACCATGTGCCTTGCTCCTTGGGAAGGTTGCTTGAATTCAAAGTCAGCCTGGGCAATGTAGCAATACCCTATGTAAAAAAAATAAATTAAAAAGTAAAAAGCAGGTAAAATTAATTTTAGTAATTTATTTGACCCAATATATAAAAATTAAAAAAAATAATTTCAATATATAATCAGTCTAGAAATAATGAGATATGCTTTCTTAAAACCTGAGTATAATAGTTACTATACTGGACAGTACAAGGCTAAAATAATTCTAGCCAGCACATTTAACTTTTATTTTCCAGTCCTTTATGGGGATAGGAGGGCTGGGGTCAGGGGGAGACAGAGTCTTACTTTTTTTGCCCTGGCTAGAGTGCTGGAGTGCAGCACTGTCAACATAGCTTGCAGCAACCTCAAACTCCTGGGCTCAAGCCATCTCTTGCCTCAGTCCTCTGAGTAGCTGAGACTACAGGAGTGTGCACTATGCCTAGCTAGTATTTTCTCTTCCTTTCTAGGTTACTTTAACCTATACTAGTTAGCGTACAAGACTAGAGATTGGTGTGATGATACAGCCTGGGAAAGTGGAGGATGTGAGATGTGGACTTAGTAGTTTTAATGTACAGATGAAAGGGGTCAGGTGAACTGAGAACCCTCCAACATGGATTTGCTATAGACTTTTGTCTTTGTGCTAGGCATCTGAAGGTAGTGCTTATAGTATCTTAGAGGGACAGAAACCACCTTGTATAGGGACTTGGACTATTAGTCAAGGGAAATTTCACTGCTTTTGATTCATCCTTGGCTTTGCCTTCCTGTCTACACAGAGTTTGTTGCTGACATAGACCCTTGCTCCTCTTAATGTATAGTCAGTTGAGAAAGAAGACAAGGGTTTTTAAGTAAAGTCACTAATCAACATGTGAAATCTTTCTTGTGTCATTTAATTAGAATTTAAGTATCAATGGGTGGTAAAATCACTTACTAGTATAGTAGATCCTAGAAATTAGTAAATTAGGTCAGCAAAACACCCTTCCCTCACAGATATTTGTAGCCAGGTGTGCACTATTTTATACATGAAGGCTAGTGTGTATTTTGTCTATAGTATATGTTTTGAATGTAAGTTTTTCCTTTATTTTTTAGATTATTGTTTAAATCCAGGGAATTACAGAATGCAGGGAGACAGAATGCAGGGAGACAGCCCTTGATTAGATTAGTGTAGATTAGATTAAATCAAATGGTTAAAGCTTTTGGAGTCTCTAGTTTGTAGGAGACACCCTAATGGCCTTCATAGCGTCCCTAAATCCTATTAAGTAAATTAATTCTTTTTTTTTTTTTTTTGAGACCTAGCCTCAATCTATCCCCCTGGGTAGAGTACCATGGTATCACGCTCACAGCAACCTCCAACTCCTGGGCTCAAGCGAGTCTCCTGCCTCAGCCTCCCAAGTAGCTGGGACTACAGGCACCCGCCACAATGCCTGGCCATTTTTTGGTTGCAGCCATCAATGTTGTTTGGCGGGCCCGGGCTGGGAATTCGAACCCGCCACCTTAGGTGTATGTGGCTGGCACCTTAGCAGCTTGAGCCACAGGTGCCGAGCCAAGTAAATTAATCTTATTGAAAATTTTAGGTCTACATAAAGCAGCATTGTCCTCAAAAGTGATCTGGTTTTTAAGGTGAACTGTCATTTTAACTTTCTTCAAACAGGTTGGTTTTATTGGTTTGAGGCAAGTTAATCTCAGTAACTTGAAAGTAATACATACCTGCAGTTGGTAGAGAGGACATTCCATGTAGAAAACTAGGCTGTCTCCCAGCTGCCTTTTGGCTTGGTGGCTGTTATTGACTATTACAGGGATTTTCTTCTTTTCTGGTTTTTTGTTGTTGTTGTTGTTTTGTTTTTCTTTTAGCCCTGATTTGGGTGAAGAGAGTTAGGAGAGATGTATATAAATATAAACCTTTTTTGTAGAGATGGATGTTTTGCTTTGTACCCAGACTGGTCTCAAACTCCTGGCCTTAAGCCATCCTCTCACCTTAGCTTCCCAAAGTGTTGGGATTATATGTGTGAGCCACTGTGTCTGGCCCTGGCATTTTAAAAAATAAGGTTCTTAGTGTTTTCGTTAGGAGACTGAGAGTCTACCATTAAGATCCTATGAGTTAATTGGTTCACAGGCAGAAAATGGAGCATCTGATGGTACATCTAGCTATTCTGTGAATTTTTCTGAGCAGGTTCCTGCATCAAAGAGACTGAGGTGACACTTTGATCTTGGGACTTCCAGTACTGTTGTGGAGTGAGGACTTCCTTCTTGATAGAGCCTAGCAGACTAATGCTTTTAATTTATTCCTCCACCTGGGCTCTACTTGTTACTCTTAGGCCAAGAAGTGAATTAAACTGTGTTCTTTATTTAACCTTTCTAGTGGGGCAGCCCTGCATCGGTGTCCTGTCCCCAAAGACTAAAAATTTTATTTCAGGTGTGGGCCAGACATGGACCATGAAGAACACTAAAGATTAATCAGTGCCTTTATTTACTTTTAGGAAGTACAACTAGCTCATTGCATGAAGATAACATCTCCAACACTCCTCTGTATCAAGTGGAAGTGTACTTTTACTGTTTAGCACTTGTATTTTCAAGAGCTAGACAGACTACTTCTCACTCTTGAGTTTCAGAGTGTAGCAGAGTACACAAGCCTGAAGCTAGAAATCTAATTTTCTCTAAGTGTACTAAGAATTACCTTAATTCTCTGTATCTGTATGTACATGCTCACATAATTGGGGTTTTTTTTTTTCTTCCATGCTCCTTGAAGAGGAATAGCCCCCTTTCTACTTTTTAATGGATTCTTGATTGGACCTTTTCATAGTTACCTTTGTTATGAAGCAGCTGCTGGAAGAATGTGTGCTCTTTTTATACTTGTGACCTTTGCTTCACTGGCCCTTCTGACCTGAGGCTTAACCTCCCTGCTGCCTGCTCTGTGGCAACCTAGCTTTGTTCTTCTGGGCAGGTTGCTCCCACTCCATGAAGTTGACCTCCTTGCTTCTCTGTGTCTCAACTTAGTATCCATTTTTGCTGAGGTAGTCCCAGATAGGCAGAGGTTGGGGAGGGAATTGGAATAAAGAGAAAAGTTGAATCTGGGGAAATTTATAAAACTTCTTATTTTGTGCTAATAGGTTTTAAATGCTTTGGAATCATAATATGAGACACTGGTCTGGCAACCTTTGAGGACTGTTTTTACTGGCCAACAGACACCTATGCCTGCTTTTCTCCCTCTCACTGTCTGTGCTTTTCCTGCCCAGTTTGCCTGAGAGAGCCTACCAATTCTTTAAAAGTCTACTCTTTCTCCTCCCTTTAAAGCCTTCCTGTTTGACTTCTCACCCTACAGCTCCCAGTCATGCTGGGTCTAGCTCCTGATCTTGCTAGAAGATCAGGAAAAGCCATCCTCTGTCTGTGGTTTGCTGATATCCCCATGGCCACATGCCCTTCACCAGACCTTCACAGGGAGCAAAAATAATGGCTAAAGCTTATTGAGTACTTAAAATGTACGCAGCACTGTTGCCACGCACTTTACATAGATTCATTCTTTCTTTCTTTTTTTTTTTTTTGTTTAGACAGTCTTATTGGTCACCCTTGGTAGAATGCCATGGTGTCTTAGCTCACAGCAACCTCAAACTCTTGGGTTTAAGCAATTCTCTTGTCTCAGCTTCCCAAGTAGCTGGTACTACCAGTGTCCACCACAATGCCTGGCTACTTTTTTTTAGAGATAGGGTCTTACTCTTTCTCAGGCTGTTCTCAAACCTGTGAGCTCTGGCAATCCACCTGCCTTAGCCTCCCAAAGTGCTAGGATTACAGGTGTGAGCCACCACGCCTGGCCATAGATTATTTCTTAAAATACTATACCCAGCCCAATTAAGTTTATGTATTATCATTGTCCTCATTTTACAGATGAGGATATTGATGCCTAGAGAGTTTCAATAATATGCTACTGTGTATATAGCTGCAATTAAGTGATGAACTCAAGGTTCAAATAAGGCAGCGCAGTTCCCAGTCAAGAGGTAGCTGGGCTTATGGTAGCTTTCCTTATCTGTGATGTCTTTCCCCTTTTACATCAACCTAACCACTTATTGTCCATATTTTCAATTCACTTTGATGATGGCAACTATGTTTTAAAGAACCAGAAAAATGTTAGAGTTGAGCTTCTTAAGCTATAGTACCCTTTGATTTTACATGGAAATGATAGGACTCTTGATAAAAAAGGCCATAAGTGCTCTTGCTTTGGAAAGCTTAGTTAGTTGGTAGAGGTTGTGTTTTTGTGGTTAATTTGTGTTCCTGTTTTAATAATACATGAGTATCCATGGGCAGCAAGTGTGTCTACTGCCAGTCCTGAAGGCTCCTCGTCAGCTCCAGCTTCAATTGGTGCACCTGAATAACATCAGGGAAGCTTGTTGACCATTTGGCACTTCATAGCCCAGTAATTATAAAATATAGAATAATAATATAGACATGAAGCAAATCCTACAGTTAATGAAAAAAAAAACAAACTACAATCCTGTTTTGTGGCGGAGTGCAAAATCAAAACCGGCTGCTTATACAGCAAAGCAAACACTTCAGGATTTTGGCAGTTTTATTATATATGAAAAGCTCTAGGCTTTATATTAATTTGGGGGCTGTTGTATTTTTTAAAAACTGAAAGCAACAATTGCCTAACTTTTCTTATATTTTAAATTTACTGTGTTGGTTCTCAAATTATGGTTCCTAGTCCGGAAGTATTAGCATTATCTGGGAGCTGGTTAGAATTGCATCATATTCTTGGTCCTCCACCCCAAACCTGAAAGAGATACTCTGGGAGTGGGGCTCAACAATTTATGTCTTAAATGACTTTTCCAGGTAATTCTGAAATACTTTAAAGTTTGAGAAGCGCTAGAGTATGGTGCAGCAATTTGAGGGAAGAGAAGTAAAGTTTCCTCTTGCCTAAGGTGACCAGATTTTAATATTGGTAAAGCAGGACACCATTGATGGGGGGGGGAGGGCGGAGGAGGGGTGTGTTCTTGATTAAAAATTTGGTCTATATGGAGCAACAAAAATTTTCATAGAACGCAAAAATAGTATTGTAATTTTTAAAAAAATTTCAACATAAATACAATTTACAAATATAATACATTAAAAAAAAAATCATGTATAGGGCAGGCGCCTGTGGCTCAAAGGAGTAGGGCATGGGTCCACCTGGGCGACCTTGCCCAGGAGGGGAGTAGGGAGTTTACATTAGCCTTTTCATTTCTAAATGAAGTTAAATTAACCTCTTCATTCCCAAATGGAGTTACATTAACCTTTTCAGCAGCCGTATATTCCCTTCCCGTTGTTCTGCCCTTCCCTAGATTGTTGTGCATTCTTTCCAAAAATTGGGACTTTTTAAAAACACTGCAGGATGCAGGACAAATTGTTAAGAATCGTGACTGTCCTGCCAAAAGCAGGACATATGGTTGCCTTACTCTTGCCCCAACCCAAAGATGAGTCATGTGATTCTTCAACTAGGGGTGGCACAGTTGGCTTGAGGTGTAACATAGAGAATATATAAAGGTGTAGTGGTGCATGCCACCTGTAGTCCCAGCTACGTGGGAGGTTGAGGTGGGCCGATTGTTTGAGCCCAGGAGTTGGAGAGTAGTCTAGGGAGCAGTATAGTGAAACCAGTCTCCCTCTCCCCTTTAAAAAAAAAAAAAAAAAAAAATGGAGGAGATCTGTCTGTGCCTTCCATGGGACGCTAGTTAAGGGAAAGGGCTTGGACAGTGGCTTATTAGTAATCTTTAAGGAATAATTGTAATGTTTTATTCACTGTAAGTGCTGTTGTACTGCCCACAGGTTTTACTGGGCGGAGAAAGAAGCAGGGGACAGAAGCTAAGACCACCTTATTCCCCAGGCAGAGCCTTAGCAATGCTGCTGTGATGTAATGTGCTTCAGTTGTCAAGAGCTATCATTAAAAATTTAATGTTAGGGCTCGGCACCTATAGCTCAACCGGCTAAGGCGCCA
This sequence comes from Galago senegalensis, assembly GCA_963575145.1. NCBI lineage: Eukaryota > Metazoa > Chordata > Mammalia > Primates > Galagidae > Galago > Galago senegalensis. Next base: position 228 of record CAUYTI010020186.1, on the reverse strand, counting down.
GCCACGTACACCTAAGGTGGCGGGTTCGAATCCCCAGCCTGGACCCGGCAAACAACAATGACGGCTGCAACCAAAAAACAGCCGGGTGTTGTGGCGGGCGCCTGTAGTCCCAGCTACTTGGGAGGCGGAGGCAAGAGACTCGCTTGAGCCCAGGAGTTGGAGGTTGCTGTGAGCTGTAATGCCATGGCACTCTACCCAGGGGGACAGCTTGAGGCTCTGTCTCAAAAA